>OX381714.1:5971044-5993752 GCA_947462335.1 Harmothoe impar | reverse complement strand
GAGTTACTCAGGTATGATAGGTGAATGCAGCAGTGGTGAGTTACTCCCCAGTGCTGCATTCATGCCTCATAACGATACAGGACGTGGTACACTGAAGCACTATGCGGCCCTTAAAGGGTTACAGTCCAACATCTAAGATGATTGTCTTTAGGCTGGCGGAGTGACTGAGTGGGCGGAGGTCAAGTGGTTGACAGAATGCTGCCCTGTGGCCTCAGGGAGGATCAGGCACTACTGTCACTACCACAGGTCTTTATCTTTTACTGCCTCTATAGTGTTTTTATATCAGCACTGGCTATTTCCTTGTTTACATGGGTGCCTATCCGACATGCCTGTCGCTGTGTTCCTGTATGCCTCTGCCGATCTCTGTCTGCTCATGTCTCTATCAGGCGGCTCCAAAGGGGCCCTTGATAGGGGGTCCTCATGTCCCATGCCGATTTTAAGAAATGGCCATGTCGCCATATCGATTTTAAGATATGCCCATGTCACCATATCAATTTTAAGAAGTTCTCAATGTCCCATGTCACTATCAAATTTTTTCTTCTGTCCCATGTCACTAAGCCTCAAAATGGTCCATGTCGCCGTGTCGAATTTAAGGGCCTAGGGCCATTCCAGAGGGGTCAAAAGCGACCTGGCGACCTGGGCTGTTTTCCAGGCTGTTTTCCAGGTGGCCTGGTACAATAATATAAGCAACCTGGCGAGTTTTGGAAACGTTTGACTGTAGCATAAAGTGTCTAAAAAGCGACTTTGTCGAATTTAGGAAATGTCTGACAATGCCCATGTCCCATGTTGATATCAAGAAAAGGCAGTGTTGTTAACTTATATCAAACGTGTTGCTCCAGACCATTGATTTAAAACATGAATGGATTCAACAGGAAAAAAGGTCTGGGGAAACTCTCAAAAAAGAAACTGGAGAATCTATATCCAACCACTAACTGTAGCCCTAAAACCCCTAAACATTCACCCTTTTTCTAGTGTAATGATGCAGATGTAATATTGCTACATATTGAATATACCCGTGCCTAGAACATGCGGCTGAATATTGAAGTACATCCGGGTCAATAAGGCCTGCCGTTAGAGCCCGGGAGGCACTTGGTATATTTTGTATACACAAGTGTGCAGATGGGAAGGGTATTTTTTGAGCAGAATCCCCCTCGCCCAGGGTCAATTTTCATCAAAATCCTCCTCACAAAGGGTCACTTTTCGGAGATTTCAACAAAAAAAACACCCCAAAAAATGAGTCATATTTTGGAGTTTTTACCAAAAACCTTCGCAAAAAGGGTCTTTTTTTTTTACCAAAATCCCTCTCACCAAGGGTGACTCCTGGGAAAAATTGCTAAAACATGGGCACTTCTTTCCAAAATCCCCCTCAGCAAAGGTAAGGGTTGTCAAACGGCCAGCCGCACACCCTTGTCAAAAATGTTTTAAGTGCCCCCCCCCCCTGGCGTCAAAGTCACTGTCAACAAATACAGCGCTGTCAGTGTGTGTGTCAACACGGTACAGAATGGGCGTCCCCTGCCCTCTGTACAATCAATGCTCGTGTTGCTAGGTTACCACACGTGGTATGGCCGTCAATGAGGTGTAAATAGCAGCACGCCTGTACCGTGCATGTACAGCTGCATGAACAGTGGTATGCCATATTATAAACTACAACTGCCATAACAGACTGGGCTGATTAATTAGGGCTCTATTTGTTGAATGTGGGTACATCCCTAAATTTGACACGGCAACATGGCCTTATCTTCAAAGATTCAAGATTCAAGAAGGCTTTATTGACTACTTGTATGTAAGGATACATTTATATCAGCATCGAGTTAGCATTTAGGGCATTATACACAGTTTTTATATAGGAATATGTACAGTTGATGGCTCCTGGCCTGTTTGATGATATATAATAATGTTATACAGCTAACCCCGGGCAGTTAACATTTGAGAGACATGTAATATGGGGCCTAGTGACCAGTGTGACATGCGACAGGAGGCTTAAAAAGTTAGTGACAAGGGACATGGACAATTCTTAAAAATCAAAATGGGACATAAGCATCATTAATCGACATAGACATGTTACATGGCCATTTCCTGAAATCGACATGCGACATGGATAACCCCCCCCCCCCTCTATACCCCCTATTGACCTACAATAATGGGTCTGGACCAATAAATCCGACAAGATGACATAGCCTTTCTCAGAATCGACATGCGACATGGCGCCTAGTGACAATTGCCATTGCGATATGGTTTCTTTTTTTTTTAAATTGCAGTAATTGCTATTAAGCGTTGATTCCACAAATATGAAATCCGTCGCGGATTGGTCAGCAATCCATCCTGCCATTGTAGATTATTTTTCTTAATGGACCAGAGAGGGATTGTCGATTAGACGCCTGTGGAATCACCGCTTTATTTGTAGTTGGTCTTGCAATTCATGGGAGACAAATATGCATGAACGTGAAAAAAAGGGACATATTTCTAGTAGGGAGTTGGACCTGAATTGTCAGTCTGGCTTAGTACACCTGTACAGCTGGTGCATTACTGTGCTTCTTTTTATATAGCCCAACGCTCATCAATAACACCAATCAGATGGATTATAGAACTCCAACCCCCGACTTCAGGTCTATTAGACATAGACGGGGAATCCCATACGGCGTTGCTTAATTTGAATCAATATATAGATGTAATTGTACCCTGTGTACATCCCTACTCTATCCACCAACTGGTTAACAGATTGATACATAGTGTTGCCAAAATGACGCAGGCACGCCGACTTTTGCCGATGTAGAATAGTAAAATGGTAATGGCTGATGTGAGGCCATCAGACATCAGCCACAATGGCCAGCCATGACCTCAGCTTTCCGACAGCAAAGGTATGACCATGTAACCATTATTCAAAGGATTTACACATTTCTCAATACATTTTGACAGTTCTTGTCAAAAGAAAGCCTTATTTTTTATATTGATTAGCATGAATTAACCTATATGACATCAATTTATACATACATGCTAGTTCTATGTGTAGAAGACAATGGGCCTGTGTAAGATCTCGCTATCAAAGAGCAAAGAATGGTATTATTGCTCTTTGTCACGACACAGGCCACATTTGCCTGTGTGCATAAAAAGTTTTTGGCAACACTGCCATTTGGAAATCAGCAGTCATCATAAAAAGCATGCATTGTGCCCATCATGATATCCCTCCATGAGGTTATCAATATTCAGTTCAACAAGTCAATTCTGATTACAATAATCCCTGAAATTACACTGGCCATGATAATGAGCCTGTACCCACGGGTGGGGTGCTATTTACGGGGCCCTTGATGGGGGGTGTCCCCATGACCCATGTCGATTTTAAGAAATGACCATGTCGCATGTCTATGTTGCTTCATAATGCTCATGTCCTATGTTGATTTTTAAGTTTCATGTTGCATGTCACTAGGCCTCATGTCACGTGTCGATTTTAATCTGAAATGCCCATGTCGCCATATTGAATTTAGGGGTCTAGAGCCATATTATGTGTAGGTATTTCCCCCAGTACCAGCTTGTAGTTATGGGGATGTACACTGGCCTGTGTTACAATAGAACATCACCCCTGTCCTTGTCTAGGGTATGTCCCCACACACAGCTGTACCTATATATACATGAATACACAATACACTTATTGACTATATTACACCCAGCCTCCGGGCGGGGGCACTTTGTATATTTTGTATACACATGTGTGCGGCTGGGAAGGTTACTTTTTCTACAAAATCGCCCTAATAATGGTCCACTTTCATGAAAATTGCCCTAACAAGGGTTTATCATTCACAAACATGACCGGTTCTTCATCAATATTTGCCAGTTTTCACCAAAAATATCAGTTTTCCACAAAATCCTCCACACGATGGTAATTTTTTCAGCAGATTTACACAATCATGGGCTATGTTATCGCCTTTTTACCAAAACCTGGGCACTTTTGGCCGAAAATGTCCTTGTTAAGGGTTGTCAGAGATCCATCCGCACACCCCTGTCAAAAGATTTCAAGTGCCCCCCCCCCCGGGACCCAGTACCTCATCACCACAGTCCATCTGTCATGACTTCCCCACAGCAACACACTATGTTTATATCTGCAATGTGTTGCTGAAAAGTCTTGTTTTGCTGGGAATTGAAACTGGGCTGCTCCGCTCAGAGTAGAGAATGCTCACCACTATACTGCGCCACTACACCACAGAACAATTGCTTATTTCATGTGGAGAAACAAAGTTACTATGCTTAAGTAGTAGAATGAGCATTCTCGTGACTATACATGGGTACCCAGAAATTTGACCGTGTCGCCGTGTCGATTTTTAGCCAAAGTGCCGTGTTGCCGTGTCGATTTTTATTTAGTGCATTATGATCCATTTGATTGAGTCCGTCGATTTTTAAAAGGGCCGTGTCACCCGTGTCAGATTTTAAAAGTGCCGTGTCGCCGTGTCGATCGTGTCGAATTTTAACCCATGTATAGTCACATTCTCCACACCCCTGTGGAGAAACTGATGCTCATTCTCAATGGGCTGTTTCTCCATGATGACATCAATAAAATAGCTATGGAATCTATCTTTAAATGTCATTTTTTACTATAATTCATCAATAATTACATTACATAAACACAGAGATCCACTCTCAGGAGTCTGAATTCTTGGTTTCTCCAGTTGTGATAGCTTGGATCAAATCACATTCGGCTCCGCCTCATTTGATATGATCCAAGGTACCACTCGTAGAGAAACCTGTCATTCAGACAGATCATCGTGGACCTCTGTCTATTTCTCCAATGCTCGGCTACCCTGAGTGATGCCTGCACACTACATATCTATAAACCCGTGCCCCACCTAACTCCCAGTGTTAAGTGTAGAATCTAGTGTTGTTATTTTTACCAACCATAGTTACATCACAGACCATGTGACTGTGACCATGTTAAATATACAGCAGTCCAACATTATAGCACTCCAATGCACTATATGGATATATATCTAAAACTGGACATCGACATCCATGTAACAGAAAGCTATATTTATTAGAAGTAGAAATCCATGAGTATCTATATGAAGGAGAACACCATGTTCATGCCTATATGTCTGTGTGTATGTTCATTTCGAAATTCAAGATTGCAACCATTGATTGAATGCCACCATGCTTTCAATGTAATCTCGAATTGCAGTTGCAGTAGTTTGATACTAATAAAAAAAAATCTATTCTATTTTTCTTTCATGAACAGTTGGCATCCCATAGATTCAAGATGGCTATCACTTATTGAATGTCCCAATGCTTGAAATGCAATCTTGACTTGTAGTTGCATAATTTGATACTATCAAAAAAACAAATCCTATTTGATTTTTCCTTCATTCAACCCATTCAAGATGGCTACCATTTACTAAATGCCACAATGCTTTCAGTGCAATGAAGAATTGTAGTTGCATTAATTTGATATCTATATAATAACATTTCTATTTGATACCTTTTTCAAACACAGTTGGCACCCCATAGGTTTAGGATGGCCACCATTCATTGAATGCCACAATGCTTTAAATGCAATCTTGAAATGTAGTTGCATTAATTTTAAACTGTTAAAAACATCCAATTTAGTTGTTTTTTTCATGAAGAGTTGGCACCCCATAGGTTCAAGATGGCCACCAATCATTGAATGCCATAATGCTTAAATGCAATCTTGAGTTGCTGTTGCATTAATTTGATTCTTAAAAAAAACACTAGTAGTATTGTATGTATCGGAACGGGACTATAGTTAAGTACTGTTTATTACTCAATCGACCTGCAGCCAATCAGAGGCCTCCCTTTTGGCGGGAAATTCAAAAGCAGCCAATGAGAGGCCTCCCTTTTGGCGGGAAATTCAAATAGGTCATGTGACCGGAAGTGACCTACTTCCGGTCACGTGACCTTTGGGCGGGAAATTCAAATAGGTCACGTGACCGGAAGTGACCTACTTAAGAGGGTCACGTGACCACCATGTTGGCGGGAAATTCAAATAGGTCACGTGACTGGAAGTGACCTACTTAAGGGGGTCACGTGACTACTAGGTTGGCGCGAATTTCAAAATAAGTCACTTGAGATTTTTATGGATAAATAAATTTTAAAAAAGAAAAAAAGCAAGCTGAAAGCTTGCTAAAAAATAATTTAAAAATGCGGCTCTTTTTTTCTAGGAGGGAGGGGGGGGAGGGGCACTCTGGGGGGCACTCTTTAAGATGCATGGGGGGGGAGGGGGGGAGGGGGGGAGGGGAAGGGTTTTTTAAGAGTGAGACTCGCTTCTCTGCCCTCTCTTTTAGAGGGCAGAGAGGCGAGTCTACTGGTTCGTCTACTTACAATGAAATGTATCATGATTGCGTTTATGATGATGTGCATCATGATGTGACTATCTTACAACTTTATAAGAAATAAGCAAGGTCTCTCTCCTATACAATTACAGTTTTCTAGCTTGAAATATAGTCTTTCAACAGCTCCTTTTCTCATCTTACACAGAGGCAAATATCAGAGGCACCCAATGGCACCTAAACCGCTCTCAGACAAGGGTCGGGCACTGCTGGACTATAATAGATGGGTCAAGGACCGTTCTACTGAGGGTCAGGCTAGGTCGGACATTCAATAACGTGACTTTAGCAAACTTGCTTGAAAAGTCTGACCATGCGAGATCCTTATGCCCCAGTCTGTCAATGCTGTCCAGACTTTCAAGCAAGTTTGCTAAAGACCTGCCTGTCATTGAATGTCCGACTTAGCCTGCTTGACCCTCAGTAGAACAGTCCTTGACTCATCTATTATAGTCCAGCAGCGCCTGACCCTTGTATGAGAGTGGTATTGGCACCATTGGCTGACTCTGATAATTCACCTGTGTGCACGGGGGGAGGAGAGGGTTCACAGCTACAGCTCTCTTAAGGCAAAGCTTGCGCTTATAGAGCACTACTAGTGGAGGTTTGGATGAGGAGGCTATGACATATGATGTTTGTCTTAAAAAATAGCCATGGTGCATGTCGATGTCGCTTAATTATGCTCATATCTCATGTCGATTTTAAGAATTGTTCATGTCACCTGTCACTATGTTTTTCAAGCTTCATGTCAAATGTCACTAGACTTCATCTCGAATTTAGTGGTCCACACTGCCGCTGCTGCTGCTGCTGTCGGTGCTGCTGCTTGTGCTGCTTGTGCTGCTCATGCAGCAGCTGCAGCAGCTGCTGGCTGCTTGTGCTGCTGACGATGTCATGGATACTGTTGACAGATGCTGCTGCTGCTGCTGCTGCTGCTGCTGCTGACGATGTCACGGATGCTGCTTGTGCTACTGCTCGTGCAGCAGCTGCTGAAGCAGCTGCAGCAGCTGCTGGCTGTTGTGCTGCTGACGATGTCATGAGGGCTGCTGTTGACAGATGTTGCTGCTGCTGCTGCTGCTGCTGCTGACGATGTCACGGATGCTGTTGACAGATGTTACTGCTTGTGCTGCTCGTGCAGCTGCTGCTGAAGCCGCTGCCAGCTGCTTGTGCTGCACGTGCAGCTGCTGCTGAAGCCGCTGCCAGATGCTGCTGCTTGTGCTGCACGAGACTGAGTAGCCGCTATTCGGCGTTTCACTCCTTATGTACCCTGTCCTAGATAATCCTCTTAAAATGGCTGAAAAGACTCTCTCAGCACAGAGACTCTACTCAATGTAAGAGATCTGTTAAGTAAGTTTTCACATGCCGCCTGACTACTGCGGGAGGGTTTAGACTTAAGCAGCTTAGTGCACACACGTGTCTGTCAGAAAAGCTACCTGCACACCTGCCTTCCTTTTTCACTAGTATTTACCCCCTGCCGACTTATAAGGCACCTATACACACCTTCTTGCTTCTAGAGCTAAGCTGACTGGCAGCTATTTTAAAAGAGAATACCCGTTACCTGTATAACGGATAAGGGGGTTATGAGATTAGCGTGTGTATACAAAAAAAACAAAAAAAAAGCTACAGGGGGCGCGTGTCTGTCTGTGAGGTAGAGACCGTGTGGTAAGCGACTCAAGTGTAAAACAAAAGCACCTCCTCTTGCCGCAGTGAGTGGTGTGGACGGCGGCTGGCTAGTTGAATTTAAGCGTCAGCTTAAAAGATAATCCGTTCACGGGCTGGCGCGTCACACCTGGCGTTAATCACCCCCTGTAGTCTTTGTATACACAGGTGACTCGGCTTTATCTCTTCACCAGCTATAATCCCATATACATGTAGCGCACGTTACACTCGTTATCTCTCTTTTCATGCTGATGGATTAGGGGTGGAAGGGTTCAGGTGAAAAGCGATTTGATTCTCTCTGGAAGAGGGTGGGGCTCTAGGTGAAAACAAGCTTAGAACATCCAGATTAGCTGCTCTCTCGGCTATATAAAGAGCCTCATTTTTTCTAATCTCTGCCCACTTCGTCTTGTTGTACACTATCAGTCACGAGGCAGACGCTGGAAGTAGCAGATGTTTGCAGTATGGTTTATACAGAGGTTACCTGCTAATAGGATTTTGTCAGAATAGGGTGAGTTGCTATTAAAATGAACATTTAAATGGGTTGTTAATATGGTATCTGATGTTAATGAGCTAACACCTAACATTGAGGATTATGACCTCCCAGAGGGGCGTCTCGCCAAATTCTCCAGTCTTGACTATAGTCTTAACTGTCTAAAGACTGTGGAGCACGTTAATGGGTGGTCTCCTTACTAATTTCACTTGACCAGGCCGGCAGGGTCAACTAGGCTAGGTAATTACAACCACAAGGGCGGCTACTCAACATGCAAGTAGACCTACTACTACGAGATTGTCTTTTGACCACTCTGCCGCCGCCTGCTGGTCTGGCGATTACATGCTCTAGTATAGTTCTCCGCTCTTTTCGTCAGATGACGCCACAATAGGGTTTTTGTACATTTCCACGATACTCGCGAACATTTTAAACGCATAATGACCTATAATAAGCAACAAAGCACACTTCTAATATATTGAATATAAGAAACATGTCAACGTTGTGTATTTCTGATAGAATGAGGCAGATTCTTTGAAATATCAACTAAACTATAGTGAGATTGAAAATACTACACCATATCTAAAGCGATATAAAAGCTATATAAAGTCAGAACCTCTGACGGATCGGTATTCTGCAACGGATCACTCAACCATTCGTCCTCGAAAGCAACACAGGGTTCCCGTCCAACAGGACTTTGAGCCTTGACGCTTTTGAGGGAGGTTTGATCTCATGCTGCTTAACATGTGGTGTAATTAATCAACACCGCGGCCCCTCTTTAGGGGCCACACAATAAACAAAGAATAAAAAAGGGTAGGACTTAGGTTTAAAGTGAATCTCCCAGGATTTTGGCGAGGTCGACAAAGGGGGAGATAACAGATTAAACTGCAGGAGACTATACGCAAACCTTGATACTCTCAGAGGGGGAGCTCCATATTGCGGACCTGTGGTCAGATCTATCACCTCCAGGAGGCAGGCTGCATGTCGTAAATGTCCACCACAGACATTGGGATATATTGTTAATCCTACTCCAGGGTCTCCATAATTAGACCCTGAATCTGTTGTTAAACGGGTGTGAGGTGATGGTAACTAATACTTATGAGATGGAGCTCTTACGAGACATAAGCACCACCCAGCGCGGGGCTCGCCTTGAGATGGGAAATTCACTACAGTAGGGTGGCCGGAGCATTTTTGAAAATAAACTAGACACACATGTATTATGTATGTCTAGAATGTCTCAATATTCGCATTTAACAAATTAGCACTGTTATATTGATAGAGTAACTAGGTAACTAACTGTAGCTGATTACATATACCTCACTCCTCAAACCTTTGAGATTGGGGTCTGAGGTCCTCATATGACCCCCAGCAGATGCTCTGACACTGGCTGGCGGTAGATTGTATCATTTCCATTCAAAATGCATTATTTTAACTTGATTTATCTCTATATTCAGTAATTTACCGTAAACTACCAATTAAAGATTTCTATAAAAAAAAAAATGAGCCCTGAAAATGCGCAATTTAGGTGGCTTATCTCAAAAAAGATAACAATATCCTAAGTAGTTATAGGACCCTCCATGGGATAGCTGCATTCAAGATGCTTCAAACAGAAAAGGAATCTCGTTGATACATGGATTTGCCATCAGCCAGTGCACATTCTCCCAAAGGTCAGGTTAAAGAGATTTCCCAGTTATGAGCTTAAAGGAGACTCAAAACCTGAGGTCTGTCAACATTGCCCCTGAATTACATTATGTAATACAGTTTATAATGCATTATCCAGCCTGTATAGGATGGACCCATTCAGGATCTGTTGATAACAAATTACTAGAAGTGTCTATCTGCTTTGAATCGAAAATGAGGGCATATCATAAAAGGGTCATTTAACATAGGATCAGATACACACTGGGCCCTCACGCCGACCCTCCGGCCACCCTAACTACAGCATTATCTGTCGTTGAAAATGGTGCTCGTGTAGAGTCGGGATGATGTACCAAAAGAGCGTTTTATACACAATGAGACCCTTGTACAAATGCGTATACCTAGTAGGCAGCGTCTTATCATCAAATCTAAGAGGGTGCTATAGTTTTATTATACTTTTATAGACCATTTTTAAAATCCGAGCTTAGCTTAGTTCATAGTCTCCTTACCAATTTTCACTTGACCAGGCTGGCAGAGCCAACTAGTCTAGGTAATTATAACCACAAAGGCGGCTACTCAAGATCCAAGTAGACCTACTACTACGTGATTGTCTTTTTGGCCCCTCTGCCGCCTAGTTATTACATCCTCCAGTCTAGCTCGCCACACCCTTTGAGCAGCACCATTGCCTCGGTAAAAGTGTAGGGTGTGTGCTTTCCACCTTCAGGCATCCATAGATTTGATCACCATCACCCCCCTTGAAATGACCTCAGCTGTTAATTAGGGCGTAAAGCAGCCCAACAACCAACCAAGTCCCTGTCAAAAGATGTGAATAACGCTGTAGTCTGCCCGTTTCTGTGATCCAATATGAACCCTTCCTAATAGCACCCCCACTGATGCATTGCATAAAAATAGCCCCCCTGACCTCATTTCTTGAGCTATAAAAAACACAAACCCCTCATTTTAATCACAATATCATGGCAGTCAACATGAATGGAACCATTAGTGGAGAAAGATAAGAGTCTCTGTTTTCTGTAGCCTACAATATTATGGTGACATTCTTCATGTCAAAATGTAATAAATAAATATGAGTTGTTAAAACTTGTTACCATGGGGATGTTGGTAATTGTGTTCTTGAAGACGTATGTGAAATCCAGATGTATGTGCCTCTGCCCAATGATGTCCCTAGCCATTTTAAGTTAACCTGTTCTGTCTGAGTTAGAAGGGTGCCTAGGAGGGCTAGAGCTACAGAACCCCTAACTGCTGTGAAAGTGCCCCTCTCCTGCCTAGATCACAGAAATGGGAAATATGTTCAGTTGCATTCACCATGATATTTCTGGATCTAGGCAGGATAGAAACTCCTGATCTTTTACAGATCTGAAAAGCTCTCATAGGGATCTATACTAATGGAACCAATATGTATTTTTTAACTCATTTTTCAAAAATTTATCAAACTCCCTACCTTAGCGCCCCTATAAATAGGGTTAAGTACCTGTCCGACCCCTCTACCACTGCTGCTGGAGGAGTACCGAGAACTACCTTCTTTTTTAGAAAACTAAGTAAAAATTATCCTTCTTCATGTCCAGTTACATACAATGTCGATCAATTTGACACTGTAGCAGCCTGTCTCCATATCTGTATGCTGCATAAATGCACAATACACGGTTCTGCACGCACTTAAACCAAGGCTAACATGGTTGACCTATATAGATGTGATACTCTCGTTTTCGGGGCTAGTAGAAATTAGGCGTCTAATACGGACGTTCTGGGTTCGAACCCTCACTAAGTTTTAGTCAAGACGTCTAGCCACGTCGCCTAAGGCGACGAAAGCGCGTCAAGGCGTTTACAGGGTTCGAACCCGTGAGCTGCTCCTTGGGGCTACAAAAAACGCTTAGACCTTGAAATCCCATAGGGAAAAAATTTTGGGTTTTTGGACTTTAGGCCTTAATTTGAGGGTGATCCCGGGCTGATAGAAAAATAATTCTTGGACGAGCGGATAGCTCTGGATCTCTTTTATCTAAAACAGCGAAAAATTGATTATGGTTTCGCCGCAATTCATCCGACGGGGGGTAATCAGCCCCCCCCTCTGCCAATCAAGGCAGTGAATCTAGACGACCGCGCAATCGCTCGCGGCCGTCGCGACGAACCGACTGAAGACCTCGGCATCTTAGTATGATTCGTGTGACCTACTTAGAGGCTCACACGGTGGGGGTGTGTCCGGCGTTCGGCGCGCTGATTGGCTACTGGTGGGAGGCGCTGTGCCGCGTCAGGAACTTCACCTATTTGGGACGGCTGTTAAAGGCGCACTGAGTTGAGGTGCACCTTTAAGCAAGAGCGCGATCTGGCCTAGTCTTGCGGACCCCTGTTTGGAGAGTGTAGCGGGCGGCTATGTCGCGCTCTCCAACCACAGTCTTAACAGTGGTCCGCAAGACTAGAGTGCAAGACGCGTGCACACACAGACCGAACAGACACACACAGACCCACACACCCACACACCCCTATCAGTGAGGCGTCTAGCAGATTTGGGAGAGGTGACCAGGGAGGTACTCTCGGCTAGCGGCCACTAATTAGCTGTTTAGATAAGGCACAGAAACAAGGGTGATGACAGACTATGTGGTCAAGCAGCCAACATGCCCTGACACTTGATAATGGGTGTGGACCACCAAATTCGACATGGCGACATGGCCATTTCTTATAATCGACAAACGACATGAGGCCTAATGACAAGTGACATGAGGCCCAAAAATCATAGTGACAGGCGACATGAGCAATTCTTAAAATCGACATGGGATATGAGCATTATTAAGTGACATTGACATGTGACATGGTCATTTTCTAAGATCGACATTCGACATGGGGACCCCCCATCCAGAGCCCCTTGATAGATGACAGCTGTTGTGTGTAAGAAAAGCGTATGCCTCACAATCAAAGATGATAAAAGGCTTCATTAATTTGATGAAATTCTAAAATAGATATATTATTCATGTTCTGTGTTCCACAGAGGTAAATTAATTAAGCCTCAACTCTTTCTAGAAGCAGTAATACAAAAATGTATAACGTTGTATCAAACATTTTCTTATATACTGGCTTCTGGTAGGAGTTGAATCATAAATAAAGTACCTATGTGAAGCACATGACATGCATGTCATGCTTATTAAAGAATAACATCAATTCAATCAGGTATTCAAATATTTTGGGTTTGCAGGCACAGTTAGAAGGGGTAAGGTTAGTGGTGGTATCTGACCAGGATGTATCAGATTACTACAAACTGCCCCTGACCCCTTCCACCACCACCACTGGTCACCGGCTGTCTGGGGCTCCCGTGGTCAGTGGATAAATTCTATCCACTCTGAATCTGCTAGACGTCTCTCTGCTATGTAGTGTGGGATGTAAAAGAAACCCTTGTCTCGGTAAAAGGACCATAGATTCGATCACCATCACCGCCCTTGAAATGACCATAGCTGTTAACTAAGGCGTAAAGCAACCCACACACACACACACCCACACACCCACACATTTTTCTGTATGAGCCTTCAGACCTGAAGCTGCTCAGTGTACGGGACTAGGTTTTGTCATAGGCCCTACGGACGCTACTCAAGGGGGAATAAGAGAGCTGTCTCACCATGACATGGGCTGGCTGTAGTTTTTTATGTTTCGGTACCTACAACCAAACAGCCAGTACCCACCCCAGGGCTTCATGTCGCACGCGGGAAAAGTATAACGGTGGCGCCAACTGTCGGAATAGCGGGTACACTACGTCAGTAGTTCTTTTGTTCTCCGCTGAGTGACTGGGCGAAATGTAGTCGGTAGCTCTATTTTCTGTGCACTGTTCTGTTCATTTTCTACACTTAACGCTTAAATAGACCGCGTGTTTGTACAAGCTAGCCGTTTTTATCAGTGCAAAAATTAAATAAGCATCGGATAGAACAATAAAAAAATGAGAAAGTAATCCAGCACTTAGTATAAGGCACCAGTTTTATCATGAGACACCGAAAGTCTGGTTTTTTTAAGGTGGATAAGACAGTCGACTGAGAGCTCCAAAGTAACCAAAAACGTACCAGAGGGCGATCTATCTCAGAACGTACCCGACAGGGCAGGGGCCTTCTACACCCCGGCTCTGATGAGCAAGTGAGGGCCTATTCCTCTTTTGAGGTGGGCCCAAAATTGAACAAAAGAATAAACTCAAAAAAAGCCTTAAGATTGAAAGAGTTGTAGATACTGATTTTAACGAGGAAGTCCCATTCATTACTTTACAAATAGTCAGTGTAAGTACGCCCATGTATAGGAGAGAGACCTTGCTTATTTCTTATAAAGTTGTAAGATAGTCACATCATGATGCACATCATCATAAACGCAATCATGATACATTTCATTGTAAGTAGACGAACCAGTAGACTCGCCTCTCTGCCCTCTAAAAGAGAGGGCAGAGAAGCGAGTCTCACTCTTAAAAAACCCTTCCCCTCCCCCCCTCCCCCCCCATGCATCTTAAAGAGTGCCCCCCAGAGTGCCCCTCCCCCCCCTCCCTCCTAGAAAAAAAGAGCCGCATTTTTAAATTATTTTTTAGCAAGCTTTCAGCTTGCTTTTTTTCTTTTTTAAAATTTATTTATCCATAAAAATCTCAAGTGACTTATTTTGAAATTCGCGCCAACCTAGTAGTCACGTGACCCCCTTAAGTAGGTCACTTCCAGTCACGTGACCTATTTGAATTTCCCGCCAACATGGTGGTCACGTGACCCTCTTAAGTAGGTCACTTCCGGTCACGTGACCTATTTGAATTTCCCGCCCAAAGGTCACGTGACCGGAAGTAGGTCACTTCCGGTCACGTGACCTATTTGAATTTCCCGCCAAAAGGGAGGCCTCTCATTGGCTGCTTTTGAATTTCCCGCCAAAAGGGAGGCCTCTGATTGGCTGCAGGTCGATTGAGTAATAAACAGTACTTAACTATAGTCCCGTTCCGATACATACAATACTACTAAAACTTTCTTTTTTTTCTTTCATGAACAGTTGGCACCCCATACATTCAAGGTGACTACCAGTCATTGCATGCCACAATGCTTTAAGTGCAATCACAAATTGTAGTTGCATTAATCTGATACTAATTAAAAAACTAATTCTATTCTTTTTTTTATTTATGAACAGTTGGCACCCCATATATTTAAGATGACTACCATTCATTGAATGCCCCGATGCTTGAAATGCAATCTCGAATTGTAGTTGCATCAATTTAATGCTAATAAAAAACAAATTCTTATCAATTTTTCTTTCATGAATATTTGGCACCCTATAAGGTGGCCACCATTCATATTAATGCAAATAGAATGCTTTAAGTGCTGTCACAACTTGTAGTTGCATTAATCTGATACTAAAAAAAAAAAAATCTATTTGAATTTTCTTTCATGAACAGTTGGCACCCCATAAATTAAAAATGCACCCAGCACCCAGGTCAACAGCTATATACAGACACGTGTACCTCCCCTGCCTGTTCTCCTTCAATGCACAGTGAAGAGGGTGGGAGGGGGTGACCCTCAACAGTGCATAAACACTTTGATTGGATGACAATGCAGTTTTTATATTACAACCTAAATTTGTGCAACGAAAATCATCAAGAAATACTAAGTATTTTTTCCAAAGAATAGCTTTTCTAGAATGGCTCGGTATTCAGGAATCCTACTGCGAATAAAAAAATGTCAAATTCTAATTCTAAATACCTGAAAATTGAGAAATGCTGGCGTTCACGGGTTATGTAGGAAATGTACTAAAAACAGCAAAAAAGGGCAACAAAACCCTAATTTTCTCAAAAACTGTTCAGTAGGATTTTTTCTAACTGAGGTTCCACTGTTTTCTACCCTCATATTACACATTGGCATAGAGAATATATTGACACCTAGTCAGGATTTTGCGCTAGGAGCAATCTGTGAGGCGAAAAACAGCCAAAATGAGCCACTGGTCTGAAGTATAAAACTGGGCATCGATCACTATAGAGCTACAAAGAGACAGAGAATCGATGTCCAGTAACAATCCGATCCTCTTACACTTCACGGTTCAAGGTCATCCCCTTGACGTTTGTTGGCATAACAGATTCTCTGTGCGAATAGGGATATGAGCAACGACCCATGACACAATCTGGGATCGGAATATAATATACATATCCCTGTATAACCTTGAACATTCCTAAAAATGCCGACACCCATTGATCTTCTGGCTTGCTACTATACATGTACCTGGCGACTTTCGACCTAAGGCAATAATAAAAGCGACCTGGCGACTTTTGGACAATATTGACAATAGGTTATAGGGTCCAAAAAAGCGACTTTTCGCCCTGAACCCCTTAATTTCGGTGACTTTCCGACCTGAGGGGGGACCCCTCTGCACCCCCCATGTATATACCCTCGACCTTTAAATTCAACATGGCGACATTTCAGGGCTTAGTGACATGGGACAAATAAAGATAGTGACATGGGACACGCGGCATTTAAAAAAAATCAATATGGCAACAGTGCGATCCCCATACATATTTATCAAGTATTGAATTAAAGTGCCAAATATTGGAAATACACGAATTCAAACACACACAGAATTGAGTTCTTTTTGGGAAATTCGCAAAAATATATCATAGGCATGCAAAATATCTAGTTTTACAGTAGTTCACTTTGTCAGGCCGTGTGTGATATGATGGTAAATGAGGGTTATGATGTACCCCTATACCTCACTAGGAAAGGGACTAGCCCAAAAGAGTATTCCTTTTTTAACAACAGGAGGAGGAGCTCACAAAACCTTTTCACCCCCCCCCCCCGAGGGGCTGAGAACTTTCACCCCCCCCCCCCCCTTCAGTCAAAAATGTTATGTGCCAATCTGATGCATGGTAACACATCGCATACACAGGTATGATCTCAATCCCCTCCCCAAGAGGGGTCAAGAATGTTTAACCCCCCCTCTCCCGTTCTTAAAAAATGAGCACGCCCTTCTTTACTCAAACAGTATGTCTATACACGCGTATCCCCCATGAAACCTGTTCTTTCGCTTTAGCTAAATATTAGACTCCCACAATATCATACTCAGATATCATGGGAATTCACTGCAAACCTCCTCCCCTAGTAGGAGTTGAATGTCAGTGAGTTGTATTGAGAACCCACAGTGACAGGATCCCCATTATGAAGTCCCCAATCCCCATTATGCAGTCCCCAATAGTGTAATGGGTAGACAGGCGCGTGTCTCATTGATTTTCCCACTTGTACAGGAAATCATCAATTTCCTGATCCCATCCTAGTTCAGCATAATGATTCCAGTTGTAGCCCTAAATCAATAGTAGCGCATTGTAAAGTAGTCAACCCGGAGTCAACTGTGGGAGCCTCAGCCCCACGGGCTTCAACTAATCAGCTTGGGTATACTGGGAATAGATTGCACAAGGTATGACACAGCTAGACGCCCATCGTCGTTATACCCTAGATGGCCCTACTGTAACATGGGTTTTGCCATAGACATGTGGCTCCATCTGAGGTATAAAGATGATGGTGGACTAAAGCAGTTTATATACTGCTAACCAGACAGTGCTACTATCTATGTCCAGATACATGCAACTGTAAGAATGAGGACGCTACTCAGTTTAAGCCTGTGACTATGGGAGCCTCACTCCATACATGGGGGCAGGAGGCTGCGGGTGTATTGTGTGCTAACATGTTCATTCATTCAATCATTGATCTGTTAATATGCACCATGCCTGTTGAATATTGCCAGGTATTTCACACGGTTCTTTTATATACTATTTCAATGGAAACCAGTCAGAAATCGGGCATTACATGTACAATGTAATTTGAGCCATTTCAAAGGCCGACATCTTGTTACCCCTGGAAAAAGAGTCGAATTGGAGTGATGACCAGTATTCAAGGCTTTTTCTTTTATAATGTAGGCCTACCAAAGGTGCAGCTTATTAACTTTCTTCACTCCAAATTATCCTGACTTAGCTGCCATTGTTTCCTCTGATGTATTATGTGGTGAATACGAGAGTTACTATGAAAAAGTACTTTAATCACCGTATTCCAATCTATTATATATATGGTAAACGCAAGAGTTACTATGCTTAGCGATTGCTCAGTTGTTTACAACGGGGGGAGTGGAGGAGAGGAGGGGTGTGGGGAATTTCGCGCCTGGAAAAATCTGACGGGTCAGAAACCTTTCGCCCAAGCCCCCTTTCTTCTTTATCAAAAACACTGGCTTTTTCGCTGAAAACAGGTGAATCTTTTCCCCTGCCCTCCCACAAGAGGACATTTCCCCCTCCCCCTACCTCTCTGTCTGCCTGTACCCCTGGCTGCCCCCTCCCTGTATATCCCTCCCCCTGCCCCCATGTCCATCCGCCTGTCCCCCTGCCCCTCCCCTGCTCCCATCCTGTGGAGTTGGTGAGTGCCCTCATTGATTGCGTCCAACACGTGTTATGGTGGGGGTAACACATGTTACAACCCTCCTACTACACACTACACACTACACCCACTACAGACTACACCCACTACACACACAACACTAATATTGACTGCTGCTGTGTGTAGTATATAGGATTATATACACCTCCAGGCCTCCAGGTCACATCCCCATCCCAATCAATCAACTATTCCCCTGGGGGGTGGGGATACCATGTGTGAATATGATGACAAAGGAAATGGTCCAATTTTGGGCACTAGGTTCTTGAGAAGGCGTACTCTTTAGGCAATTTCGGGGGGGAAAGGGGTATATATTTAAGACAATCTTGGAGTTTACAAGGAAAATGTTTGCCCTTTTTTTGCTTTGATTACTTCTGCTCTAGTGTATTTTTAAGGTCATCTGTGATAAGGATCTATAATTTTTGCTCACCCTTGAATAAGTTATATTCTATTGGTCAATTTCCCGTGAAATGGGTGAATTTATTGAATATCTTCCCGTGATAAGGGTACAAAATTTGGGGTGCTGACATCAGATGTTCACACATATTAACTATAGAAAAAATGGGGAGTGCCTCCGACCCCCACCGCTACCGGGGCCCTGATCCCAATCAATCCCCTCTTACATCGTGACGTCACACCCTGCTACTATGGGATAGATAATGCAGAGGGATGAGCACATCGATCTGCTATTGTTGTAGTACACTGGTCCCCACTGCCTCCTCCTGTGTGTAGGTATAGGCCATGTACATGGTAGCACAAGCGACATGAGCTGTGGCCTGCTGAGTACCACTGTATTGCTCTGTTGGCACTTTTAGGGGGAGGCCCAATTGACTTATTCAAATCGTCAATATTTACCAGGCCCGGCAGTACTCATTTTCTCATGTTTTATTCAAAATATATCTTTTCAAAATCAATGAGCCATAACTTTTAGATCTCTAATCTGTTTAAACTAGACTTTAAGGAAAAAAGTGAAAACATTTTCTGTTAGCATTACCATGGAGCGAGCATACCCACACACGCCTTGGAAAACACATTCCTAATGTACTTTACTTGGACTGTCTCTACATGTTTATGTGAGGGAATTTAATATTGACCCCCCCCCCCCCCATTACCTTGTGCTTTCCTAACCCGAAAGACTCGTCTCTGTTTTGTTTCATTTACCAGAAAACCCATACTTTTGTACACCATTACCAGAAAACCCCACGTATAAGCCTAACTTGCGTATAACCTGCACCCCGACTTTGGGCCGATCCTATAAACCACAGAAGAGCTCTGATTATGGTGACTTTTATTACTGTACCATAGTAGCAAAAACTCACGTATAAGCCGAACCATGAGCCTGGGCCGATGCTATAAGCTGCACCACCGATCTGACTCACTACTAGCCGCGGCTGATACGCGAGGTTTATGGTACCTATGGTAGCTAATTTTAGCTGCCAGTTACCCCTCTACTAGACGCCTACTTTAGGGCTGATCCCCCTAGAGATGCTGGGGCCGTATCTTCCCATAAGGCCCAGTTAACCCTTTATGGATGGCATTTGCTTTGAATCTCCATCTCCTTTATTCATGCCCAGAGTACCAGCATGATGCGTGAATGCAGTACTGGCAAATTACTCACCAGAACCGCATTCACGCTTCATGACAGCGAAAGGGCATAGAGCATTAAATGTTATGCAACCCTTAAAAGGTTAATGTGCCTTGAATAGTATTCTCTGTAGCTCCGCCCTTGACTGTCCTCTCCCTACCTAACCCTACATATCAACTGCCTCCATTTTGTACCCATTCCCAGGAGAGACATTTTCCCTGGCCATTTACTAAAGAAGCTAAATTAGAGCTAGAAGTTACGTTCAGGCATTGTTAGAATAACTTTACGTCATCTGGTGTAGATGTGTCTATGTGTGAGTAGAGGTGGCAGACGAGAAATGTGAATCACCCAGATCTTGCTACAACCAGAGAACTTTCTACTGTAAGGCCATTGCTACATTTGAGGGCATCTAATTCACGGTGGGCGAAATAGGCATCACATAAGAGGCTTTAATGTGCAGTATATTTGAGCACTTATATTTTAGCAGAAATTATACTTGGATAGGTGAGAATTGACACATTGTGACTTGTTGCCTTCACCAGCAGCACAACGTGATTAAATGAGCACCTCCCTCATACAAAATACGTACAACTTTCCCTGAACCTGGTTTCTATAGTCGATGCCGGGCACTTCCACTTTGTTTCAGCACGTTACCTCAAATATAACATTGACTTTTCTACACCTTAAGGCCGTTTTATTTTGATAATTTGGATTAAGGATCCACCGCCATTGAAAAAAAGTTTCCCTGATATTCTCCCTTGCCGGTGTTAGACTACAGAGCAAGTGCTTGGTATTAATACCGTAACCTGGACCCATGGGTGTAGTTTCGGTGTCGGGAAAAAAATAGTTTTATTTACTTTTTTTTTACCTTTCCCCTCCGAGATTGTAGACTGAAACAGTACTAGAATTGTGAGTGGGATACCCGGGGTGGGATACGCTTGGCGATGGAACATACTGAGGCAACAGGGCCAGTAGATGACCAGGAATGACCCAGAATGTCCAATACCAAAGCTATGTGGATGACAGGTGATTGTAGATGTAGATCTAAGTGTCTGTAATCCTGACTCTGACAGTTGGGGTCAGTGGATGCAGATACAAGCACCTGTTGGAGTCACTGCCAAATGGCGCCCGGTCAAACAGTAAAACACGCACTCTCCATGTATCAACTCCTACCAGTCCCTCACTACATCTTGGCCCCAAGCTAAACAGCTGAACTCTCGTGTTGGAGGAGGGGAGAAAGAAGGTTGACCAGAGACTTCTTTCTTACCTCCCATCACCATAACACAGTGGCCATGACTAAGTAGTCCCATGAACTGTAATACATCTTAGTTCAATTTGAAACATTGAGTGCCACCACCATTTAAATATCAGGCAGGTCCAAGTGAGAAGAAATTCTCTACTTTTGATAAGCAATTGACTACAAATCCCCTTCAGGGTGTGAGAAAGCTGGTTAGGGCAGAGACACAGGTAAGTGACAACACTAATTGGACAGTGTTCTCTGGAGGCAGGTTGGGGCAGAGACACAAGTAGGCCTCAATGGCCTCACTAGTAATAGGGGAGAATGTTCTCTGTGAGCAGGTTGGGGCAGAGACAGAGGTAAGTGACCCCACTAATTGGGCAGAGAATCTCTGTGGGAAGGTTGGAGCAGAGACTCAGATATTAAAGGGACCACATTTCTTGGACAGAGAGTTCTATGGAGGCAAGTTGGGGTGGAGACACAGGTAAATGACCACACAATGCGGGCAGTGTTTTCAGGGTGCAGGTTGGGGCAGAGACACAAGTAAGTGACCAGATTAATTGTGTAGAGTGTTGACCACCTGATGTGGCCCGCAGCCAACAGCCTGGAGACACAACCTAACCACTATACTGGCCTTATGGGGATGGGGGCCGTTACTCAGGTCTACGTGAAAGGTACACAATGTCTCCAGTCACCAGACCCCGCATCACAGGGCAGACCCTAACCTGTTCTACAGTTTTCAGAAAACTTAAGATTTCTAAGGCCACTCAAAAAAAAGTTGTTTCTCGTCTCACTGCCGGGTGATGAGAAACTTTTTGTTTGAGTGGCCTAATGTATTTTGACCAACTGTGGGACGATACTGTTTAAAATTCCAACTTGATCCAATAATAAAGTCTGCTATCTGAAACGCATCCAGTATATTGTATGCCTTATACCTTGTTATAGAACTAGCAGTAGAAGTGATTATATTTTATATTTTGGTTAAAGATTTTAATCCAGTTAAACTCAAAAGAACACAGTGCTAATATTACTATGCTGCCCCAAGGGGTTTATATAAATTGAAACTAATGCCGGTTAAACTAAAAGGGGCTTAGTGCATTATGTTGTCGTTAAAAGGGTTAATAACTAAGCCTGACAAAATAAATTATATTTTTTTCGCTAACCCCACCCTACCTAGCTAACCCCTCCCCTCAAACCAACCATAGTGAAACACAGAATTTATTTTGCAAGGACTAAACACTCAGTGTTGCTGAAATGACACCGGCACATCGGCTTTGGAGAAATTAAGGGCCGATGTGAGGCTCTTGTACAATAGCCACAATGGTCGGCCATGATCTCAGCTTTCCAAAAGTGAAAGAATTTTCCAGATAGTCCTAT
>OX381714.1:5951044-5966044 GCA_947462335.1 Harmothoe impar | reverse complement strand
ATAAGAGTGGGCTTGACCTACATTCGAGCATCATAGCGAACATAGCCCACTCCAATATTATAATCATATTGGTCTGTTTCTCTATGGCTGCTGTTTCTGTCCCTAGCTGTGTATAGGTAGACATGTGGATCTCTCACCTACATACCACTACTGTGGGTTTAGGTTGGCTTTATGGCACGTGCCTGCCGGCCATGATTATACGGCACATAAACATGACACAACTGTCATCAGTTAGTGACCAGCGGGCAGGTCACCAAGTCATCCTGCTGTAGGCACTCACTACTGTGGGCTCGGTATGATCATGTATACTGGTCTAAATGGCCGATATTATAAAATAGCAATTCTCAAATATATTCACCTATACTGATTGATAATAAAGGAACAATTTTAGCATTGTAGCATTGAATCAGTGTTGCCGAAATGACTTCGGCACATTGGCTTTTGCCAATGTGAAATCTTAAAGGCCGATGTAAGGCTTTTGAACATCGGCCACAATGGCCGGTCCTGATCTCAGTGAATTTTTCAGATAGTCCTATTAGAAGCCAAGATATGGCCATGTAACTCATATTCAATGGATTTATACATTTCTCAATACATTTTGTGAAAAAGAGCACCTATATATAAATACAAATTAGTATAAATCCCCTATATGACATTGATGTATATGCGCTAGTTCTATTTCGCCTGTGTAGAAGACAAATGACCTATGTAAGATCTCGTTACACAGGCCACTTTGGCCTGTGTGTATAAAACGTTTTTGGCAACACTGTCATTGGCATACGCAAAGCCTGTGTTCCACCCAACCCTCGTCTACACTATTCAAATTTGCCT
Source organism: Harmothoe impar (assembly GCA_947462335.1). NCBI lineage: Eukaryota > Metazoa > Annelida > Polychaeta > Phyllodocida > Polynoidae > Harmothoe > Harmothoe impar. The sequence goes on along the minus strand of OX381714.1, from coordinate 5,965,213 downwards.
CATTACAGTTCTGTTCACTTGCTCTGTTTGTCTAATGCTCTTATTCTGTTTCTGACTCTCTCCCTCTCTCTCCTCGTCTGTCTCCGAATTCTTTTCTCCCTCTATGTCTCTCTATCTATCCCAGGGCCTCCCGCCTTTTCTCTGCTTCTCTCTCCTTAACACCAATTGCCATCTATTTCTACAAACTATATATATTTACGAAAGCAGAGTGCATTAACAGCGTGAGATTATACTATTATAGGCTAATAGTACATATAGGAGTTATATCCCTATATGACATTTAGCATGTTGTAATCAATGCAGTCTTTGTGAAAACTTTTTCGGCATGCAGGACAGTAGGTCATGCAGCTAGCCAATTTCGCTGGCCCGGATAGATTTCTGCAGGACCGCATCTCAAAATCAAAATTTTGCATACGATTTAGAATAGAATAACATTTATAAATGAAATTATTACAAAAATATTGCTTTAATTTGCTTAGAATATAAGTGTGCACTCTAGAACTTGTAACTTCAGTCCTAGTTGGAATATTTGAAAAATTCTTTCAGTTTTGGAAAGCCCAGAGTGTGGAGGACATCTGGTCCTGCAACACTAGTCATTCTGCCGGACCAGAGCCATTTTAGGCGGACATTGCCACTGTCCGGCACGTTTTGGCAAAGACTCCAATGATTATCTTATCATTATATTCAGAGTAATAATTCAACTCAAACTACTTGTTAATCTTGACCCCCTAGACATGAGTACGGGTGTTTGCCACAGGCTCTGAGAGGATGTGCTGGCTACATAATCCCTGTGAGGAAGGCGACTATGGTAACTGCAGTTACCAGATCACCCTTGAGGGATCCCCACTGTAGCATCAGTGGGAGCATAGAGAATCAACAGTGTTTATAGTAGCTTGGGTATTGCATAGTTGTATAGTTACAACTGGTACCATACTTGATCATTTGGGCCACTAAATATATCATTGGCTTGTCTAGAACAGCAGTATATAAAGGGGTTTTAGAATCAGGAGACTATGGTGACTGTTTGGTCGCCCTTTACAGTTACCATAGTACTTGCTATACAACTATGCAATATCCAAGCTGCTATAAACAGGTCCGGGAAATGGAGGAAAACCCTCCCCAGAGCCGTTATTTACACCAGTGTTAATTTTCACAACGCAGGTAGGTGTGAAAACACTGCAGGGCCCACTGCCTACTGGGTGAAATGGAGGAGCACAGAGGGAAAGTCTAAAGAAAAAGCTTATTTATATGTGATTTCATGGCAATCACCTGTATGATTCACTATTCACCATGTATGATTCAAGAGCATACACTGATAAACTCCGTATAATCACCACTTTCGATTCTCTATGCTACAGTAGGGATCCCTCAAGGGTGATCTGCTAACTGCAGTTACCATAGTCGTATCCCTGACAGTAATAATCATGATACTACAGTGTTGCCGAAAACTTTTTATCCACACAGGCCAAAGTGGCCTGTGTGGCGACATCTTACACAGGCCATTTACCATCTACATAGGCCACATCCCTGTACATTGATGTAATATGCATCAGTATGTGACAATAAAAATATGAATGTTTTTCAATAGCTTACAAAATTGATTAAAATGTGTAAATTGATAGAATAATGTTTGCATGACCATAGCTGTGCTTCTAGTAGGAGTATCTGAAAAATTCTTTCACTTTTGGAAAGCTGAGGTCATGGCCGGCCATTGTGACCGGTGTCTGATGGCCTCACACCGGCCATTATGATTCTACATCTGCTTTTGCCGATGTGCCAATGTCATTTCGGCAACACTGTACTAGCTGTACTGAGTGCCCACATGGCCACCCCACCTACTTGCTCCAACGCCAGTAGACCCCTAAGTGCCCTGGTCAACACTGTGAGCGGGTAGTGTACATAGACCTCAACACTCACTTTCCAACCTGCCCTGTCGTGTGTCCAGTTATATACATGCCCTGGGCCAGGTAACTGGTAAGGGTCAACTCCCATTACACTACAGCCTCTTTGGGCATAGGTTTAAGTAACTGTATGGGTCAAGTAGGCAGCATTATTGTCCCCCTATTGTAGACATACTGTCCTTCTTAGGCCACCTCCTTTTTGATAACTTAGATTATGGGCTTTTTGGCTCCAACCTTTTGAAAGGGCAGAGGGGGGGGAGGGGGGGGATTGCCCGGTGGGGGGAGCCGGATCACAAATTTGTTCAAAGGGCAGAGGAATTTCTTTAAAAAAAAGACATGGAAAACCTCATTTTTGGGTAATCTAATGAAGTTATGTTGAGAAATATCCCCAAGCTGAAAGGTCTCATTCTACCCTTTTGCTGGTCAACATGTACTCTTTTAGTAGGATTCTCGGAGGAGAAAGGTGAAAATAAAAAATAAATCTTGGCGGCGGATCCGTAATCCAAGTTATCAAAATAAAATGGCATAAACCCAATAGCCGGCTGCAGAGGGGTGAATTATTTGGATACTATATCTGTGAGGAACCAGTGAATAGAATATACCAAAAGAATTTAATTCCCCACCCACCCTACATATAAATATAAGGTTGAGCCTTTACATATATATTTGTCTAGTTCAACCCCCCCCCCCCCACCCAACCTCAAAAAGAAACATGCGTGTGGTAGCAGTAGAGCATAGCACAAGCACGAGCAGACAATTGATGCTTTACACCTCTAGACTCTAGTAGTAGAAGTTACCAACTTTTAATTCCTAGATCTCTATAAACCGCCATCCAGTAGACCGCCAGTCTCACCTACTGCCAGGTCAAAAAGGGGGTAGTATTGATATCATGCCACATAAATTTCACTCTATAACTGCCACATTCACCATCCGACCAATTTCAGCCAGCAAGTTGGCATGGCGGATTAAAGAGATCTCACATGTATCTGTTCTGTTGTGCTATACTAGCCTATATAGCTTCACTGAGGATTCAGCTATAGCAACTTGGCTTTACATGATAATATATATATATATATATATATATATATATATATATATATATATATATATATATATATAGTCATCTAGCATGGGTTGTGGGGTCTCTGCTCTCACCCTGGGTTGTGGGATCCCATAGAACTAACAGATTTATAGAAAAAATAATTATATTTTTGTACACCTCTGAACTAATAGAAGCTGATTCTGAAATAAAAATTTGAAATTTTATTATTCTATTTCTTTAGCACTGTGGGATCCTGTATACCCCCCTTGTGGGTTCCTAGTTGACCTTGACCTCTGACCTTTGTCAGGACCCCACAGCGGTTTAGCTCTATCTCTATATATATAAATAACCCTATGGGATCTTTTTGAAGACCCCACAAGAGACTACATAAGTTCATATATGTATTCCTATGATAGCTCTGGGTTTATTGACACTATTTCAGTTCATACATAACACATACATATGTTCAGATATTGCATTATTTATTCATTTATTCATTAACATTATCTGACAAAATAGCAGCACATGGATTCTTAGCAAAATGGCAGGTATATAGTTTGCTCAAATCATCTGAGGTTACAGTTAAAAACTGTTACTATGACAACATAAACCTGATGGAGGTCTTTTTAAACCAGAATTATGAGGACTTTTTTGTTCATACTTGTGGCACATTTGATGTGTCATTTCACAGGCAAATGCATTTGTTGTGCAGGAGTTAGCCCACCTGATTTCTCTGCCCAAGTATTCAAGTAGACAGGAACATATTCCTCATAGTAAACAGGTAGATTTCCAGACAGTGTGGACTCATTCAGAAATACCTGTTGTCAGTTCCCTTTGGAATTGTCAAATGCAATTGGAGGCCCCTTCTCAGTTATACCACACAATGCATGTTGCAGTTCTCTTTAATTGTTGTAAATTTTCTGTATGGTCCTTAGGAAGCCTTAGGATCCCACATACCAGGGTGGTGACTGATTTAATATCCCACAACCCAGGATCACAACTGATGTGAATATGGTCATAGGGGTATTCAAGGCAGGAACCTAACTACTGGGGATAGGATCCCATATGCCAGGGTGGTGACTTATGTAATAATACAAACCCCAGGATCACAACCGATAGGATATAACCAGCCAGGCCTTATTTCTCTGGGGGTATTCAAGGCAGGTACTCAACTTGTTGCATTTTGTCAGTTATTCACTGGATTCTAAAACAAATGTTTTGAGCAAATTTTCAAATGCTACAAAAGACACAAGAATGAAGCTTTTGACTTTTAGATTTTCTAAAGATTCTGGATGTGGCTATTTATACAACTGCCATGAATATGACCAGCCAGGGTTTCTATCCATAGGGGTATTCAAGCCATTACCTTAACTACTGGGGATAGGACTAAGGCAGGATCTCTTCATGCACTGAGCTTGGAAGACTGGACCAATGCATTGTATCAAGGGGTTCCAACCTTTACTTAAAAGTCATGTTAGTTTAATCCACTTTGAAAATCAGTTTAATGTCATTTTGAAAAGAATTGTTTATTTTGTCAATTAATTTCTTGATTCTAAATTTTTATTTATTGAGTAACATTTTCAAAATGCTACAAGAGACACTAGAATGATCCATTTGACTTTCAAGTTTTAAAGGATTCTGAAAGTGGTTATATACAAAATGCAGGTTTAACTTTGGAATTTATTATTTTGAACTTGTCATATGTAAGAATCATTTCTTAGTTCAAGCCGGTTTAATGTCTGTTACAAGTGTCTGGACAATCTCTGTCTTCCTCCAGTTGTAAAAAATGTGTGGACATTTACATCAAAATTTGCAGCCCTGGTCATGTGTTTTTTAAAATGAACACACTCTTCTGTCTCCTTACTCAATTTGGTTCATTAGTATCAATCAATATTGCACTTAGGACCCTGGTACTTTGTCCTGTGTGGGACAAGATCCCATAGTCAAGGCTGAGGTCTAATTCAAGACCCCACAAACCAGGACCCTGACTGACATGAATATAACTCATGAGGTTTTGACAAGTAGGGACATTTAGTTCAAGGCAGGGGGTGCAGTTTTGATCCAGTTCTGATGGAGGTCTTGTTAAACCAGAATTATGAGGTCTTTTTTGTTCATACTTGTGGCACATTTGATGTGTCATTTCACAGGCAAATGCATTTGTTGTGCAGGAGTTAGCCCACCTGATTTCTCTGCCCAAGTATTCAAGTAGACAGGAACATATTCCTCATAGTAAACAGGTAGATTTCCAGACAGTGTGCACTCATTCAGAAATACCTGTTGTCAGTTCCCTTTGGAATTGTCAAATGCAATTGGAGGCCCCTTCTCAGTTATACCATACAATGCATGTTGCAGTTCTCTTTAATTGTTGTAAATTTTCTGTATGGTCCTTAGGAAGCCTTAGGATCCCACATACCAGGGTGGTGACTGATTTAATATCCCACAACCCAGGATCACAACTGACGTGAATATGGTCTTAGGGGTATTTAAGGCAGGAACCTAACTACTGGGGATAGGATCCCATATGCCAGGGTGGTGACTTATGTAATAATACAAACCCCAGGATCACAACCGATAGGATATAACCAGCCAGGCCTTATTTCTCTGGGGGTATTCAAGGCAGGTACTCAACTTGTTGCATTTTGTCAGTTATTCACTGGATTCTAAAACAAATGTTTTGAGCAAATTTTCAAATGCTACAAAAGACACAAGAATGAAGCTTTTGACTTTTAGATTTTCTAAAGATTCTGGATGTGGCTATTTATACAACTGACATGAATATGACCAGCCAGGGTTTCTATCCATAGGGGTATTCAAGCCATTACCTTAACTACTGGGGATAGGACTAAGGCAGGATCTTTTCATGCACTGAGCTTGGAAGGCTGGACCAATGCATTGTATCAAGGGGTTCCAACCTTTACTTAAAAGTCATGTTAGTTTAATCCACTTTGAAAATCAGTTTAATGTCATTTTGAAAAGAATTGTTTATTTTGTCAATTAATTTCTTGATTCTAAATTTTTATTTATTGAGTAACATTTTCAAAATGCTACAAGAGACACTAGAATGATCCATTTGACTTTCAAGTTTTAAAGGATTCTGAAAGTGGTTATATACAAAATGCAGGTTTAACTTTGGAATTTATTATTTTGAACTTGTCATCTGTAAGAATCATTTCTTAGTTCAAGCCGGTTTAATGTCTGTTACAAGTGTCTGGACAATCTCTGTCTTCCTCCAGTTGTAAAAAATGTGTGGACATTTACATCAAAATTTGCAGCCCTGGTCATGTGTATTTTAAAATGAACACACTCTTCTGTCTCCTTACTCAATTTGGTTCATTAGTATCAATCAATATTGCACTTAGGACCCTGGTACTTTGTCCTGTGTGGGACAAGATCCCATAGTCAAGGCTGAGGTCTAATTCAAGACCCCACAAACCAGGACCCTGACTGACATGAATATAACTCATGAGGTTTTGACAAGTAGGGACATTTAGTTCAAGGCAGGGGGTGCAGTTTTGATCCAGTTCTGATGGAGGTCTTGTTAAACCAGAATTATGAGGTCTTTTTTGTTCATACTTGTGGCACATTTGATGTGTCATTTCACAGGCAAATGCATTTGTTGTGCAGGAGTTAGCCCACCTGATTTCTCTGCCCAAGTATTCAAGTAGACAGGAACATATTCCTCATAGTAAACAGGTAGATTTCCAGACAGTGTGGACTCATTCAGAAATACCTGTTGTCAGTTCCCTTTGGAATTGTCAAATGCAATTGGAGGCCCCTTCTCAGTTATACCATACAATGCATGTTGCAGTTCTCTTTAATTGTTGTAAATTTTCTGTATGGTCCTTAGGAAGCCTTAGCATCCCACATACCAGGGTGGTGACTGATTTAATATCCCACAACCCAGGATCACAACTGACGTGAATATGGTCATAGGGGTATTCAAGGCAGGAACCTAACTACTGGGGATAGGATCCCATATGCCAGGGTGGTGACTTATGTAATAATACAAACCCCAGGATCACAACCGATAGGATATAACCAGCCAGGCCTTATTTCTCTGGGGGTATTCAAGGCAGGTACTCAACTTGTTGCATTTTGTCAGTTATTCACTGGATTCTAAAACAAATGTTTTGAGCAAATTTTCAAATGCTACAAAAGACACAAGAATGAAGCTTTTGACTTTTAGATTTTCTAAAGATTCTGGATGTGGCTATTTATACAACTGACATGAATATGACCAGCCAGGGTTTCTATCCATAGGGGTATTCAAGCCATTACCTTAACTACTGGGGATAGGACTAAGGCAGGATCTTTTCATGCACTGAGCTTGGAAGACTGGACCAATGCATTGTATCAAGGGGTTCCAACCTTTACTTAAAAGTCATGTTAGTTTAATCCACTTTGAAAATCAGTTTAATGTCATTTTGAAAAGAATTGTTTATTTTGTCAATTAATTTCTTGATTCTAAATTTTTATTTATTGAGTAACATTTTCAAAATGCTACAAGAGACACTAGAATGATCCATTTGACTTTCAAGTTTTAAAGGATTCTGAAAGTGGTTATATACAAAATGCAGGTTTAACTTTGGAATTTATTATTTTGAACTTGTCATCTGTAAGAATCATTTCTTAGTTCAAGCCGGTTTAATGTCTGTTACAAGTGTCTGGACAATCTCTGTCTTCCTCCAGTTGTAAAAAATGTGTGGACATTTACATCAAAATTTGCAGCCCTGGTCATGTGTATTTTAAAATGAACACACTCTTCTGTCTCCTTACTCAATTTGGTTCATTAGTATCAATCAATATTGCACTTAGGACCCTGGTACTTTGTCCTGTGTGGGACAAGATCCCATAGTCAAGGCTGAGGTCTAATTCAAGACCCCACAAACCAGGACCCTGACTGACATGAATATAACTCATGAGGTTTTGACAAGTAGGGACATTTAGTTCAAGGCAGGGGGTGCAGTTTTGATCCAGTTCTGATGGAGGTCTTGTTAAACCAGAATTATGAGGTCTTTTTTGTTCATACTTGTGGCACATTTGATGTGTCATTTCACAGGCAAATGCATTTGTTGTGCAGGAGTTAGCCCACCTGATTTCTCTGCCCAAGTATTCAAGTAGACAGGAACATATTCCTCATAGTAAACAGGTAGATTTCCAGACAGTGTGGACTCATTCAGAAATACCTGTTGTCAGTTCCCTTTGGAATTGTCAAATGCAATTGGAGGCCCCTTCTCAGTTATACCATACAATGCATGTTGCAGTTCTCTTTAATTGTTGTAAATTTTCTGTATGGTCCTTAGGAAGCCTTAGGATCCCACATACCAGGGTGGTGACTGATTTAATATCCCACAACCCAGGATCACAACTGACGTGAATATGGTCATAGGGGTATTCAAGGCAGGAACCTAACTACTGGGGATAGGATCCCATATGCCAGGGTGGTGACTTATGTAATAATACAAACCCCAGGATCACAACCGATAGGATATAACCAGCCAGGCCTTATTTCTCTGGGGGTATTCAAGGCAGGTACTCAACTTGTTGCATTTTGTCAGTTATTCACTGGATTCTAAAACAAATGTTTTGAGCAAATTTTCAAATGCTACAAAAGACACAAGAATGAAGCTTTTGACTTTTAGATTTTCTAAAGATTCTGGATGTGGCTATTTATACAACTGACATGAATATGACCAGCCAGGGTTTCTATCCATAGGGGTATTCAAGCCATTACCTTAACTACTGGGGATAGGACTAAGGCAGGATCTTTTCATGCACTGAGCTTGGAAGACTGGACCAATGCATTGTATCAAGGGGTTCCAACCTTTACTTAAAAGTCATGTTAGTTTAATCCACTTTGAAAATCAGTTTAATGTCATTTTGAAAAGAATTGTTTATTTTGTCAATTAATTTCTTGATTCTAAATTTTTATTTATTGAGTAACATTTTCAAAATGCTACAAGAGACACTAGAATGATCCATTTGACTTTCAAGTTTTAAAGGATTCTGAAAGTGGTTATATACAAAATGCAGGTTTAACTTTGGAATTTATTATTTTGAACTTGTCATCTGTAAGAATCATTTCTTAGTTCAAGCCGGTTTAATGTCTGTTACAAGTGTCTGGACAATCTCTGTCTTCCTCCAGTTGTAAAAAATGTGTGGACATTTACATCAAAATTTGCAGCCCTGGTCATGTGTATTTTAAAATGAACACACTCTTCTGTCTCCTTACTCAATTTGGTTCATTAGTATCAATCAATATTGCACTTAGGACCCTGGTACTTTGTCCTGTCAGTTCCCTTTGGAATTGTCAAATGCAATTGGAGGCCCCTTCTCAGTTATACCATACAATGCATGTTGCAGTTCTCTTTAATTGTTGTAAATTTTCTGTATGGTCCTTAGGAAGCCTTAGGATCCCACATACCAGGGTGGTGACTGATTTAATATCCCACAACCCAGGATCACAACTGACGTGAATATGGTCATAGGGGTATTCAAGGCAGGAACCTAACTACTGGGGATAGGATCCCATATGCCAGGGTGGTGACTTATGTAATAATACAAACCCCAGGATCACAACCGATAGGATATAACCAGCCAGGCCTTATTTCTCTGGGGGTATTCAAGGCAGGTACTCAACTTGTTGCATTTTGTCAGTTATTCACTGGATTCTAAAACAAATGTTTTGAGCAAATTTTCAAATGCTACAAAAGACACAAGAATGAAGCTTTTGACTTTTAGATTTTCTAAAGATTCTGGATGTGGCTATTTATACAACTGACATGAATATGACCAGCCAGGGTTTCTATCCATAGGGGTATTCAAGCCATTACCTTAACTACTGGGGATAGGACTAAGGCAGGATCTTTTCATGCACTGAGCTTGGAAGACTGGACCAATGCATTGTATCAAGGGGTTCCAACCTTTACTTAAAAGTCATGTTAGTTTAATCCACTTTGAAAATCAGTTTAATGTCATTTTGAAAAGAATTGTTTATTTTGTCAATTAATTTCTTGATTCTAAATTTTTATTTATTGAGTAACATTTTCAAAATGCTACAAGAGACACTAGAATGATCCATTTGACTTTCAAGTTTTAAAGGATTCTGAAAGTGGTTATATACAAAATGCAGGTTTAACTTTGGAATTTATTATTTTGAACTTGTCATCTGTAAGAATCATTTCTTAGTTCAAGCCGGTTTAATGTCTGTTACAAGTGTCTGGACAATCTCTGTCTTCCTCCAGTTGTAAAAAATGTGTGGACATTTACATCAAAATTTGCAGCCCTGGTCATGTGTATTTTAAAATGAACACACTCTTCTGTCTCCTTACTCAATTTGGTTCATTAGTATCAATCAATATTGCACTTAGGACCCTGGTACTTTGTCCTGTGTGGGACAAGATCCCATAGTCAAGGCTGAGGTCTAATTCAAGACCCCACAAACCAGGACCCTGACTGACATGAATATAACTCATAAGGTTTTGACAAGTAGGGACATTTAGTTCAAGGCAGGGGGTGCAGTTTTGATCCAGTTCTGATGGAGGTCTTGTTAAACCAGAATTATGAGGTCTTTTTTGTTCATACTTGTGGCACATTTGATGTGTCATTTCACAGGCAAATGCATTTGTTGTGCAGGAGTTAGCCCACCTGATTTCTCTGCCCAAGTATTCAAGTAGACAGGAACATATTCCTCATAGTAAACAGGTAGATTTCCAGACAGTGTGGACTCATTCAGAAATACCTGTTGTCAGTTCCCTTTGGAATTGTCAAATGCAATTGGAGGCCCCTTCTCAGTTATACCATACAATGCATGTTGCAGTTCTCTTTAATTGTTGTAAATTTTCTGTATGGTCCTTAGGAAGCCTTAGGATCCCACATACCAGGGTGGTGACTGATTTAATATCCCACAACCCAGGATCACAACTGACGTGAATATGGTCATAGGGGTATTCAAGGCAGGAACCTAACTACTGGGGATAGGATCCCATATGCCAGGGTGGTGACTTATGTAATAATACAAACCCCAGGATCACAACCGATAGGATATAACCAGCCAGGCCTTATTTCTCTGGGGGTATTCAAGGCAGGTACTCAACTTGTTGCATTTTGTCAGTTATTCACTGGATTCTAAAACAAATGTTTTGAGCAAATTTTCAAATGCTACAAAAGACACAAGAATGAAGCTTTTGACTTTTAGATTTTCTAAAGATTCTGGATGTGGCTATTTATACAACTGACATGAATATGACCAGCCAGGGTTTCTATCCATAGGGGTATTCAAGCCATTACCTTAACTACTGGGGATAGGACTAAGGCAGGATCTTTTCATGCACTGAGCTTGGAAGACTGGACCAATGCATTGTATCAAGGGGTTCCAACCTTTACTTAAAAGTCATGTTAGTTTAATCCACTTTGAAAATCAGTTTAATGTCATTTTGAAAAGAATTGTTTATTTTGTCAATTAATTTCTTGATTCTAAATTTTTATTTATTGAGTAACATTTTCAAAATGCTACAAGAGACACTAGAATGATCCATTTGACTTTCAAGTTTTAAAGGATTCTGAAAGTGGTTATATACAAAATGCAGGTTTAACTTTGGAATTTATTATTTTGAACTTGTCATCTGTAAGAATCATTTCTTAGTTCAAGCCGGTTTAATGTCTGTTACAAGTGTCTGGACAATCTCTGTCTTCCTCCAGTTGTAAAAAATGTGTGGACATTTACATCAAAATTTGCAGCCCTGGTCATGTGTATTTTAAAATGAACACACTCTTCTGTCTCCTTACTCAATTTGGTTCATTAGTATCAATCAATATTGCACTTAGGACCCTGGTACTTTGTCCTGTGTGGGACAAGATCCCATAGTCAAGGCTGAGGTCTAATTCAAGACCCCACAAACCAGGACCCTGACTGACATGAATATAACTCATGAGGTTTTGACAAGTAGGGACATTTAGTTCAAGGCAGGGGGTGCAGTTTTGATCCAGTTCTGATGGAGGTCTTGTTAAACCAGAATTATGAGGTCTTTTTTGTTCATACTTGTGGCACATTTGATGTGTCATTTCACAGGCAAATGCATTTGTTGTGCAGGAGTTAGCCCACCTGATTTCTCTGCCCAAGTATTCAAGTAGACAGGAACATATTCCTCATAGTAAACAGGTAGATTTCCAGACAGTGTGGACTCATTCAGAAATACCTGTTGTCAGTTCCCTTTGGAATTGTCAAATGCAATTGGAGGCCCCTTCTCAGTTATACCATACAATGCATGTTGCAGTTCTCTTTAATTGTTGTAAATTTTCTGTATGGTCCTTAGGAAGCCTTAGGATCCCACATACCAGGGTGGTGACTGATTTAATATCCCACAACCCAGGATCACAACTGACGTGAATATGGTCATAGGGGTATTCAAGGCAGGAACCTAACTACTGGGGATAGGATCCCATATGCCAGGGTGGTGACTTATGTAATAATACAAACCCCAGGATCACAACCGATAGGATATAACCAGCCAGGCCTTATTTCTCTGGGGGTATTCAAGGCAGGTACTCAACTTGTTGCATTTTGTCAGTTATTCACTGGATTCTAAAACAAATGTTTTGAGCAAATTTTCAAATGCTACAAAAGACACAAGAATGAAGCTTTTGACTTTTAGATTTTCTAAAGATTCTGGATGTGGCTATTTATACAACTGACATGAATATGACCAGCCAGGGTTTCTATCCATAGGGGTATTCAAGCCATTACCTTAACTACTGGGGATAGGACTAAGGCAGGATCTTTTCATGCACTGAGCTTGGAAGACTGGACCAATGCATTGTATCAAGGGGTTCCAACCTTTACTTAAAAGTCATGTTAGTTTAATCCACTTTGAAAATCAGTTTAATGTCATTTTGAAAAGAATTGTTTATTTTGTCAATTAATTTCTTGATTCTAAATTTTTATTTATTGAGTAACATTTTCAAAATGCTACAAGAGACACTAGAATGATCCATTTGACTTTCAAGTTTTAAAGGATTCTGAAAGTGGTTATATACAAAATGCAGGTTTAACTTTGGAATTTATTATTTTGAACTTGTCATCTGTAAGAATCATTTCTTAGTTCAAGCCGGTTTAATGTCTGTTACAAGTGTCTGGACAATCTCTGTCTTCCTCCAGTTGTAAAAAATGTGTGGACATTTACATCAAAATTTGCAGCCCTGGTCATGTGTATTTTAAAATGAACACACTCTTCTGTCTCCTTACTCAATTTGGTTCATTAGTATCAATCAATATTGCACTTAGGACCCTGGTACTTTGTCCTGTGTGGGACAAGATCCCATAGTCAAGGCTGAGGTCTAATTCAAGACCCCACAAACCAGGACCCTGACTGACATGAATATAACTCATGAGGTTTTGACAAGTAGGGACATTTAGTTCAAGGCAGGGGGTGCAGTTTTGATCCAGTTCTGATGGAGGTCTTGTTAAACCAGAATTATGAGGTCTTTTTTGTTCATACTTGTGGCACATTTGATGTGTCATTTCACAGGCAAATGCATTTGTTGTGCAGGAGTTAGCCCACCTGATTTCTCTGCCCAAGTATTCAAGTAGACAGGAACATATTCCTCATAGTAAACAGGTAGATTTCCAGACAGTGTGGACTCATTCAGAAATACCTGTTGTCAGTTCCCTTTGGAATTGTCAAATGCAATTGGAGGCCCCTTCTCAGTTATACCATACAATGCATGTTGCAGTTCTCTTTAATTGTTGTAAATTTTCTGTATGGTCCTTAGGAAGCCTTAACTGGTGCTATGAACTTTATGCGTCAGGAAACTACCTGAAAACTCTATCGAGGGTAGCTCAAGATGATGTTAATTGTTCATACAAAAGCCAATAATGTATCATTTTTTGAATATGCTGTATTTTGAAATTCAATTTATTGTAATAAATACACGTCTACAAATTCAAAAAAGGCAGGAACCTTACTACTGGGGATAGGATCTCATATGCCAGGGTGGTGACTTAATTAACGATAATTATTTTGGGCTTGGTGGAGGGAAGCATATATCGTTACCCTCTGTTGGGGCTAGGCCTTTTTTGTATAGATTGATAACACTTCAAAAATCCTAAAAATCGTAATTTGCCACCAGAAATCGTAATGGTCGTAATGGGGGTCAAAAATCGTCAAATAACGAAAAAATTGTAACACTTGGCTTCCCTGGAATAGGTCCATGTATGCACTTGTACTA
>OX381714.1:5717844-5950844 GCA_947462335.1 Harmothoe impar | reverse complement strand
GGCGGCCTCTGATTGGCTAACTAGGTCACGTGACGTCACCACTAATCCCCTAAGTAGGTCACTTCCGGTCACGTGACCAAATGGAGGCCTCTGATTGGCTGCATGTCGATTGAGTAATAAACAGTAGTTAACCATAGTCCCGTTCCGATACATACTATACTACTGATGCGTGAATGCAGCCCTGGTGAGTTACTCCCCAGTGCTGCATTCATGCCTCATAACGATAAAGGACGTGGCACACTGAAGCACTATGCGGCCCTTAAAGGGTTACAGTCCAACATCTAAGATGATTGTCTTTAGGCTGGCGGAGCGACAGAGTGGGCGGAGGTCAAGTGGTTGACAGAATGCTGCCCTGTGGCCTCAGGGAGGATCAGGCACTACTACAGGTCTGCCCTAGACCCCTGAATTCGATATGGCGACACGGTCATTTCTTAAATCCGATATGGCCACATGGTCATTTCTTAAAATCGTCATGGGACATGGCCATACTAGTGACATGGGACATGGAGCATTTCTTAAGTCTGACATGCGACATTGGTGACATGGATGTGAATAGCCTCGAAACTTCAGAAAGCCCTAAAATTCACCACTCTCACAGTGAAACTCCCAAATTCCAAAATTTTCTGAAGATGTAGATTCTAACCTGTTTCAAACCTGTCTGAATGCGTCAATTTCATGGGAAAATTCCTTAATTTTCCGGCGGCCTGCATCCCCAAACCGCCCCCCTTAGTGACACTAGCGACATGGGTTTTTTTATTAGTGAAATGGGACATGGGCATTTCTTAAAATCAACATGCGACATGGGGACCCCCCCCATCAAGGGCCCCACAGGTCTTTATCCTTTACAGCTTCTATAGTGTTTTTATATCAGCACTGGCTATTTCCTTGTGTACATGGGTTCCCATCCGACATATGGAAGCCGACGAGGGCCATATACATGCACTATGTCTCTTTAGTACTTTTGTATATAGGCCCATGTATAATACTCTACAGGAAATACTATATGCATGTTTCTACTGCTGTCAACAGTGAAAAATGTGCTGTCAGTCTGTCAACTTCTGTAATTGAGCTTGCTGTCAAAGGGGGAAAACGCTGTCTGTCTGTCAACTATTTTCATTGAAGCTTCTGACAGGTATCCTTTAGGCCTGGGATGTAAGAGGGGTATGGAAGAAGGTATATAGTCAGGGGGAAGGAGGGGAGGAAGGAGGGAGGGAGTGAAGGAAGGAAGGAGGGAGGGAGGGAGGGAGGGAGGGAGGGAAGGAGGGAGGGAGGGAGGGAAGGAGGGAGGGAGGGAGAGCAGGAAGAAGGGAGGGAGGGAGGGAGAGCAGGAAGGAGGGAGGTAGGGAGGGAGGGAGGGAGGGAGGGAGGGAAGGAGGGAGCCCTGCCCTGCCACGCCATGCCATGCCTCACTTCTCTACTCCCCTACATTCCTACCCGCCCATTCCCCTTCTCACACACTCCCAGCATGACAGTATTTACTGAGGCCGGGAGGGAGGGAAGGAAGGAGGGAGGTAGGGAAGGAGGGCGGGAGGGAAGGAGGGAGGGAGGGAAGGAGGGAGGGAGGGAAGGAGGGAGGGAGGGAGGGAAGGAAGGAGCGAGGGAGGGCAGGAAGGAGGGAGGGAAGGAGGGAGGGAGCGAGGGAGGGGGAGGGAGAGAGGGAGGGAGGGAGTGAGGAAGGAGAGAGAGAGGGAGGGAGGGAGCCCTGCCCTGCCATGCCATGCCTCACTTCCCTACTCCCCTACACACCTACCCGCCCATTCCCCTTCTCACACACTCCCAGCATGACCATTTACTGACTCTGTATTGAGCACTAACGCTAAAAGATACCTGTCACAAAGTGGTTTGCATAAGTTGACAGTTTGACAGGTGAAAAATCCATATTGACAGCAATTCTTTTTCAACTTGACAGCGTGACAGGTGAAAAATCAATGTTGACAGCAACTTATTTTTCCAACTTGACAGTGTGACAGCTGAAAAATCAATGTTGACAGCAACTTTTTTTTCCAACTTGACAGTTTGACAGCTGAGAAATCAATGTTGACAGCAACTTTTTTTCCAACTTGACAGTTTGACAGCTGAGAAATCAATGTTGACAGCAACTTTTTTTCCAACTTGACAGTTTGACAGCTGAGAAATCAATGCTAATAGCAAAAAAAAAGGCTTATAAAATTAATAAACACATCTTTTTACTTTTCTTATTTCATATAATTGTGGCCCTCCTCGGCTTCCGTACCGACATGCCTGTTGCTGTGTTCCTGTATGCCTCTGCCGATCTCTGCTCATGTCTCTTTCAGGTGGCTCCAGAGGGGCCCTTGATGGGGGGTCCTCATGTCCCATGCCGATTTTAAGAAATGGCGGTGTCGCCATATCGATTTTAAGATATGCCCATGTCACCATATCGATTTTAAGATATTCTCAATGTCCCATGTCACTATCTATTTTTTCTCCTGTCCCATGTCACTAAGCCTCAGAATGGTCCATGTCGCCGTGTCGAATTTAAGGGTTCCAAAGGGTCAAAAGCGACCTGGCGACCTGGGCTGTTCTCCAGGCTGTTTTCCAGGTGGCCTGGTACAATAATACGAGGTTTCAAAGTTTGAGGATTTTTCGCTAGGACATCCACACCAAAGGTGTGGTAACCGGCTTCCAGCAAGGGTTCTGGTTCATTACCACTGTGTAGGTGAAGCATTGTGCTGTCCTTAAAGGGTTAGTGAACAGGAGTCATGATGCAGGAGTGTATCACTGTGTAGGTGAAACAGTGTGCTGTCCGTGAAGGGTTAGTCTACAGGAGTCATGATGCAGGAGTGTATCACTGTGTAGGTGAAGCAGTGCTGTCCTTAAAGGGTTAGTCTACAGTAGTCAAGATGCAGGAGTGTATCACTGTGTAGGTGAAGCAGTGCTGTCCTTAAAGGGTTAGTCTACAGAAGTCAAGATGCAGGAGTGTATCACTGAGTAGGTGAAGCAGTGTGCTGTCCTTATAGGGTTAGTAAACCGGAGTCATGATGCAGGAGTGTATCACTGTGTAGGTGAAGCAGTGTGCTGTCCTTAAAGGGTTAGTAAACAGGAGTCATGATGCAGGAGTGTATCACTGTGTAGGTGAAGCAGTGTGCTGTCCTTAAAGGGTGAGTCTAGAGGAGTCAAGATGCAGGAGTGTATCACTGTGTAGGTGAAGCAGTGTGCTGTCCTTAAAGGGTTAGTCTACAGGTGTCATGATGCAGGAGTGTATCACTGTGTAGGTGAAGCAGTGTGCTGTCCTTAAAGGGCTAGTGTACAGGTGTCATGATGCAGGAGTGTATCACTGTGTAGGTGAAGCAGTGTGCTGTCCTTAAAGGGTTAGTAAACCGGAGTCATGATGCACGAGTGTATCACTGTGTAGGTTAAGCAGTGTGCTGTCCTTAAAGGGTTAGTAAACAGGAGTCATGATGCAGGAGTGTATCACTGTGTTGGTGAAGCAGTGTGCTGTCTTAAAAGGGTTAGTAATCAGGAGTCATGATGCAGGAGTTTATCACTGTGTAGGTGAAGCAGTGTGCTGTCCTTAAAGGGTTAGTCTACAGGAGTCATGATGCAGGAGTGTACCACTGTGTAGGTGAAGCAGTGTGCTGTCCTTAAAGGGTTAGTCTACAGGAGTCATGATGCAGGAGTGTATCACTGTGTAGGTAAAGCAGTGTGCTGTCCTTGAAGGGTTAATCTACAGTAGTCAAAATGCAGGAGTGTATCACTGTGTAGGTGAAGCAGTGTGCTGTCCTTAAAAGGGTTAGTCTACAGAAGTCATGATGCAGGAGTGTATCACTGTGTAGGTGAAGCAGTGTACTGTCCTTAAAGGGTTAGTCTACAGAAGTCATGATGCAGGAGTGTATCACTGTGTAGGTGAAGCAGTGTACTGTCCTTAAAGGGTTAGTCTACAGAAGTCATGATGCAGGAGTGTATCACTGTGTAGGTGAAGCAGTGTGCTGTCCTTAAAGGGTTAGTCTACAGGAGTCATGATGCAGGAATGTATCACTGTGTAGGTGAAGCATTGTGCTGTCCTTAAAGGGTTAGTCTACAGAAGTCATGATGCAGGAGTGTATCACTGTAAAGTGAAGCAGTGTGCTGTCCTTAAAGGGTTAGTAAACAGGAGTCATGATGCAGGAGTGTATCACTGTGTAGGTGAAGCAGTGTGCTGTCCTTAAAGGGTTAGTCTACAGAAGTCATGATGCAGGAGTGTATCACTGTGTAGGTGAAGCAGTGTACTGTCCTTAAAGGGTTAGTCTACAGAAGTCATGATGCAGGAGTGTATCACTGTGTAGGTGAAGCAGTGTGCTGTCCTTAAAGGGTTAGTCTACAGGAGTCATGATGCAGGAATGTATCACTGTGTAGGTGAAGCATTGTGCTGTCCTTAAAGGGTTAGTCTACAGAAGTCATGATGCAGGAGTGTATCACTGTAAAGTGAAGCAGTGTGCTGTCCTTAAAGGGTTAGTAAACAGGAGTCACAATGCAGGAGTGTACCACTGTGTAGGTGAAGCAGTGTGCTGACCTCAAAGGGTCAGGGTGAAGTTTACGAATGCACCCACCACCTCAGCTTGCTTAGATTTACTAATGCTACCACACGGCTGCTAGGTCACGCACCACTGCCTGCCGCCACCTCTCCCATACTAAGGCTATGGTCTATGTTCACTATGGGGCTCAATGGGACGCGCTACCCCTCTCTTCGCGGCTACGGAAACCCATACTGACTGATAGTAACCGGGTCCATGGGACATGGAGCCGGTTAATAAGCAACCTGGCGAGTTTGGAAACGTTTGACTGTAGTATAAAGTGTCTAAAAAGCGACTTTGTCGAATTTAGGAAATGTCTGACAATGCCCATGTCCAATGTTGATATCAAGAAAAGGCAGTGTTGTTAACTTATATCAAACGTGTTGATCCAGACCATTGATTTAAAACATGAATGGATTCAACAGGAAAAAAAGGTCTGGGGAAACTCTCAAAAAAGAAACTGGAGAATCTATATCCAACCACTAACTGCAACCCTAAAACTCTTAAACAGTCACCCTTTTTCTAGTGCACTGATGCAGATGTAATATTGCTACATATTCAATATACCCGTGCCTAGAACATGCGGCTAGATATTGAAGTACATCCGGGTCAATAAGGCCTGCCGTCAAAGCCCGGGAGGCACTTGGTATATTTTGTATACACAAGTGTGCAGCTGGGAAGGGTACTTTTTGAGCAAAATCCCTCTCACCAAGGGTCTGTTTTTCACCAAATCCCTCTCACCAAGGGTCTATTTTTCACCAAAATCCCCCTCACCAAGGGTCTGTTTTTCACAAAAATCCCCCTCACCAAGGGTCAATTTTCATCAAAATCCCCCTCACAAAGGGTCATTTTTCGGAGGTTTCAATAAATCCCCCAAAAATGAGTCATATTTTGGATTTATCACTAAAATTCTTCGCAACAAGGGTAATTTTTTAACGAGGGTAAGGGCTGTCAAAGGGCCAGCCGCACAGCTGTGTCAAAAATATTTTGAGTGCCCCCCCCCCCCGGGTCTCGAAGTCACTGTCAACAAATACAGCGCTGTCAGTGTGTCTGTCAACACGGTACAGAATGGGCGTCCTGCCCTCTGTACAATCAATGCTCGTGTTGCTAGGTTACCACAGGTGGGGCTCTGGATGGGGGGTCTCCATGTCGAATGTCGATCTTAAAAAAAGGCCATGTCGCATGTCAATGTCGCTTAATAATGCCCATATCCCATGTCGATTTTAAGAATTGCTCATGTCGCCTGTCACTATGTTTTTTTGGCCTCATGTCACATGTCACTAGGCCTCATGTCGATTGTCGATTGTAAGAAATAGCCATGTCGCCATGTCGAATTTGGTGGTCCACACCCATACACGTGGTGTGGCCGTCAATGAGGTGTAAATAGCGGCATGCCTGTACCGTGCATGTACAGCTGCATGTACAGTGGTATGCCATATTATAAACCAGAACTGCCATAACGGACTTGGTTGATTAATTAGGGCTCTATTTGCTAAATGGGGGTAGACCCCTTAAATTTGACACGGCACTATGGCCTTATCTTAAAAGATTATAGATTCAACAAGGCTTTATTGACTATGTAAGGATACATTTATATCAGCATCGAGTTAGCATTGATGGCAGTATATAGTTTTTATATAGGAAGATATACAGTTGATGACTCCTG
Organism: Harmothoe impar; assembly: GCA_947462335.1. Lineage (NCBI taxonomy): Eukaryota > Metazoa > Annelida > Polychaeta > Phyllodocida > Polynoidae > Harmothoe > Harmothoe impar. The sequence continues at coordinate 5,944,667 of OX381714.1, read as the reverse complement.
GTCTGTTTGATGATATACAATAAGGTTCTACAGCTAACATTTGAGAGACATGTAATATAGGGCCTAGTGACATGCATCAGGAAGCTTAAAAAGACAGGGGACATGGCCATTTCTTAAAATGGACATGTGACATCAGGACCCCTTCATCTATACCCCCTATTGACCTACAATAATGGGTCTGGAGCATTAAATCCGACAACGTGACATTGCTATTTCTCAAAATCGACATGAGACATGGGGCCTAATGACAATCGCCATGGCGGTATGGCCATTTTTGGAATTTGAAAAAAATTGTACCAATTGGCAGTAAGCGGTATTAAGCGTTAATGCCTAAGCAGATTTCGCAAATCGGAAATTGGTCGCGGATTTGTCACCAATCTGTCCTGCCATCGTAGTCTATCTTTCCTGACGGACGAGAGAAGGATCGTCAATTACTCAATTTGAAGCATGTGGAATTAATATTCAGGGGCGTGGCAACCGACAGGGGGGGGGACCAATTCCAAAAAAGGTCAAACCTAAAAGGTCAAGTAAAAAAAGGCCAAAAAGGGTAAAAAATACCTCCCAGTCCCCCTACTTTGAAACTCCTTGCCACCCCCAGACTGGAATCACCGCTTTATTTGTAGGTGAACCCTGCAGTTCATGGGAGACACATATCCATGAACGTGAAAAAAATGGGACATATTTCTATTAGGGAGCAGGACCTGAAATAGTCAGTCTGGGTTAGTTCACCTGTACAGTTGGTACATTACTGTGCTTCTTTTTATACATCCCAACACTCATCAATAACACCAATCAGATGGATTATAGAGCTCCAACCCCCGACTTCAGGTCTATTAGACATAGACGGGGAATCCCATACGGCATTGCTTAATTTGAATCAATATATAGATGTAATTGTACCCTGTCTACATCCCTACTCTATCCACCAACTGGTAAACAGATTGATACATAGTGTTGCCAAAATGACGGAGGCATGCCGACTTTTGCCGATGTAGAATCATAAAATCGTAATGGCTGATGTGAGGCCATCAGACATCAGCCACAATGGCCAGCCATGACCTTAGCTTTCCGACAGCAAAGATATGACCATGTAACCATTATTTAAGGGATTTACACATTTCTCAATAAATTTTGACAGTTCTTGTCAAAAGAAAGCTTTATTTTTTTATATTGATTAGCATGAATTAACCTATATGACACCAATGTGTACATACATGCTAGTTCTTTTTGGCCTGTGTAGAAGACAAATGGCCTGTGTAAGATCTCGCTACCAAAGAGCAAAGAATAGTATTATTGCTCTTTGTCGCGACACAGGCCACATTTGCCTGTGTGCATAAAAAGTTCTTGGCAACACTGTCATTTGGAAATCAGCAGTCATCATAAAAAGCATGCATTGTGCCCATCATAATATTCCTCCACAAGGTTATCAATATTCAGTTCAACAAGTCAATTCTGATTACAATGATCCCTGAAATTACACTGGCCATGATAATGAGCCTGTACCATCGGGTGGGGTGCTATTTACGGGGCCCTTGATGGGGGGTGACCCCATGACCCATGTTGATTTTAAGAAATGACCATGTCCCATGTCTATGTTGCTTCATAATGCTCATGTCCCATGTTGATTTTAAGAACTGTCCATGTCTCCTGTCACTACATTTTTAAGTTTCATGTCGCATGTCACTAGGCCTCATGTCCCATGTCGATTTTAAGCTGTCCATGTCCCCTGTCACTACATTTTTAAGTTTCATGTCGCATGTCACTAGGCCTCATGTCCCATGTCGATTTTAAGCTGTCCATGTCCCCTGTCACTACATTTTTATGCCTCATGTCACATGTCACTAGGGCTCATGTCACGTGTAGATTTTAATCTGAAATGCCTATGTCGCGATATCAAATTAAGGGTCTAGAGCCATATTATGTAGGTATTTCCCCCTGAACCAGATTGTAGTTATGGGGATGTACACTGGCCTGTGTTACAATAGAACATCACCCCTGTCCTTGCCCAGGGTATGTCCCCACACACAGCTGTGCCTATATATACATGAATACACAATACACTTATTGACTATATTACACCCAGTCCCCGGGCGGGGGCACTTTGTATAATTTGTAAACACATGTGTTCGGCTGGGAAGGTTACTTTTTTTTACAAAATACAAGGGTATGCTTTCATGAAAATTGCCCTAACAAGGGTTTGTCATTCACAAAAGTGACCAGTTCTTCATCAATATTTGCCAGTTTTCACCAAAAATATCAGTTTTCCACAAAATCCTCCACATGATAGTAATTTCTTCAGCAGATTTACACAAACATGGGCTATGTTATCGTCTTTTTACCTAAACCTAGGCACTATTGGCTGAAAATGCCCTAAAAAGGGTAACTTCTTGGCATCAAAATAAGGGTAAGGGTTGTCAGAGGTCCAGCCACACACCCCTGTCAAAAAAATTCAAGTGCCCCCCCCCCCGACCCAGTCCCTCATCACCACAGTCCATCTGTCAGGACGTCCCCACAGCCACACACTATGTTTATATCTGCAATGTGTTGCTGAAAAGTCGTGTTTTGCTGGGATTTGAACCTGGGCTGCTCCGCTCAGAGTAGAGAATGCTCACCACTACACTGCGCCACTACACCACAGAACAATTAGGCCAAAAACAAAAAAAGTTGTGTTCAGGTATCCCTAGCGACCCTGTTTTTTTGGCCCTACCCAATTTTTTTTTTTTTTTTTTTTTTTTTTGGAAGACATTTTTGTGTTTTTTCTACCAAAAAACACTTATTTTTTTACTGAAATAAATTTTTTCCGAAATTTATATATTTTTCCGAAAATTATAGGAAAATGGGAGGAATTTTGTCTCAAAATCCTTAAAAAAATTTGGTAAAAAAAACAAACAAATCGACCTACCTACCCTTTTTTTTGGGCCATGTTACCTGAACACAACTTTTTTTTTTTTTGGCCTTACTTATTTCATGTGGAGGAACAAAGTTACTATGCTTAAGTAGTAGAATGGGCATTCTCCACACCCCTGTGGAGAAACTGATGCTCATTCTCAATGGGCTGTTTCTCCATGATGACATCACTAAAATAGCTATGAAAGCAATCTTTAAATGTCATTTTTTAATATAATTCATCAATAATTACATGAAATAAAGACAGAGATCCACTCTCAGGAGCCTGAATTCTTGGTTTCTCCCCTTGTGATACCTTGGATCATATCACACTCGGCTCCGCCTCGTGTGATATGATCCAAGGTACCACTCATGGACAAACCTTTCATTCAGACAGATCATCGTGGACCTCTGTCTATTTCTCCAATGCCCGGCTACCCAGAGTGATGTCTGCAAACTACGTAATAGATAGACTATGCGTTTTGCACGATGCAGCTATCTAGAAAAACATGCAAAGGTAAAAGTTTAACCAGCTATATATGGATATGGATATATTGAGTTTTGTACGTTATCATAACTTTACAAATATGTTTTGAAAATATATACATTTAAACTACAATGCCACATGGCCCGCCTACATTTTCTTAACACTGCTATGAACTATCCATTAAAGGTCGCTGACCTCAATATTAGCCTTTAAATAGGCTAAGATGCGACCCGTCTTTTGATTAAGCCATATGATAATATTGTACAATAGTGTAAAATGTTTATTCAGCAATAAAGACAAATTCAAACTCAAGGTATAAATAAATGTGAGTCTACACAGAAATAACCAAGGGGTGAACTCCTTTGTCTTAGCCCTCCGCTGTGGTTTAAATATCTATAAACCCGTGCCCCACCTAACTCCCAGTGTTAAGTGTAGAATCTAGTGTTGTTATGGTTACCAACCATAGTTACATCACATACCATGTGACTGTGCCCATGGTACAAATCCGATCCTCTTACACCTCACGGTTCAAGGTCATCCCCTTGGCATTTGTTGGCATAACAGATTCTCTGTGCGAATAGGGATACGAGCAGCAACCCGTGACATAATCTGGGATCGGAATATGATATACATATCCCTGTATACAATTGAACATTCCTAAAAATGCCGACACCCATGGATCTTCTGGTTTGCTACTATACATGTACCTGGGCTGTTTAGAAGGCGACTTTCGACCTTAGGCAATAATAAAAGCGACCTGGCGACTTTTGGACAATATTGACAATAGGTTATAGGGACCAAAAGAGCGACTTTTCGACCTGAACCTCTTGATTTCGGCGACTTTCTGACCTGAGGGGGGGGGGGACCCCTCTGCAACCCCCATGTATATACCCTCGACCTTTAGATTCAACATGGCGACATTTCAGGGCTTAGTGACATGGGACAAATAAAGATGGTGACATGGGGCACGTGGCATATTTTAAAAATCAATATGGCAACAGTGCGATCCCCATACATATTTATCAAGTATTGAATTAAAGTGCAAAATATTGGAAATACACGAATTCAAATACACACAGAATTTAGTTTTTTGGGGGAAATTCGCAAAAATATATCATATGCATGCAAAAATATCTAGTTTTACAGTAGTTCACTTTGTCAGGCCGTGTGTGATATGAGGGTAAATGAGGGTTATGATGTACCCCTATAGCTCCAGGGTTCGCGCTAGCCACTCGCCAAATCGCTAATGGCGAATCAAAGTTAAATTTGGCTAATGTCATCCACTGAGAATTCGCCAAATTGGCTAATTGTGACAGTGGGGCAGTTTCTACCTGCTGAATATAGTCATGTTATATGTCATTTGAAAGAAGAAATTAAGGAGAAACCAGCCAGTCTGGTTATATTATGTTCACAATCATGAATATTCCCAAAAGAAAGTAAAATCATTTTTTCAAGGACAAAATAGATTTAGGTACCAATTAGCAAATCTCCAGAGCTACTAGACAGGGTAACCCATAACTGGAAATGGGAAGACCTGATGATAATTCATAGTGTAGAAGGTTTGGCGAATCAATGCTGAATTTGGCTAATCATAATGGGTGAAAATTCGCCAAATTGGCTAATAGAATTTACGTCCTAGCGCTAACCCAGAGCTCACTAGGAAAGGGACTCTCCCAAGAGGGTGCTCATTTTTTAACAACAGGAGGAGGAGCACACAAAACCTTTTCACCCCCCCCCCCCCCGCCGAGGGGCTTAGAACTTTCACCCCCCGTCAGTCAAAAATGTTATGTGCCAATCTGATGCATATTAACACGTGGTATACACAGGTACGATCTCGATCCCCTCTCCAAGAGGGGTCAAGAATGTTTACCCCCCCCCCCCCCCACCCCGTTCTTAAAAAATGAGCACGCCCTTCTTTACTCAAACAGTATGTCTACACGCATATCCCCCATGAAACCTGCTCTTTCGCTTTAGCTAAATATTAGACTCCCACAATATCATACTCAGATATCATAGGAATTTACTGCAAACCTCCTCCCCTCGTAGGAGTTGAATGTCAGTGAGTTGTATTGAGAACCCACAGGATCCCCATTATGAAGTCCCCAATAGTGTAATGGGCACACAGGCGCGTGTCAGATTGATTTTCCCACTTGTACAGGAAATCATCAATTTCCTGATCCCATCCTAGTTCAGCATAATGATTCCAGTTGTAGTCCTAAATCAATAGTAGCGCATTGTAAAGTAGTCAACCTGGAGTCAACTGTGGAAGCCTCAGCCCACGGGCTTCAACTCATCAGCTTGGGGATACTGGGAATAGACTGCATATAGCACAAGCTATGATACAACTAGACGCAAATCATCTTTATATTTTAAATGGCCCTACTGTACCATGGGCTTGGTGAGAGACAGGTGGCACCATCTGAAGTATAAAGATGATGGTGGACTAAGCAGTTTGTATACCGAGGTAGTTGAATGCCTTATGCAAGCGTCCATTGCTTGATCTGGTACTGGCGAGATAAGCACTGATAACAGCGGTCACATGGGTACCAGTTGCTACCTAATGCACCCTAAGAACTCTGCAGTGAATGCAGTGTGTCATTTGATTGGTTGCTAATGCATCCAGCTACACGCCTATACTGCTAACCAGACAGTGCTATTGTCTATCTACAAATACATGGTACAGTTGGGCCATCTAGGGTTGAAAGATGATGGGCGTCTAGCTCTGTCATACCTTGTGCTATATACAATCATATACCAAGGTATGAGGACGCTACTCAGTTTAAGCCTGTGGCTATTGGAGCCTCACTCCATACATGGGGCAGGAGGCTGCGGGCGTATTGTGTGCTAACATGTTCATTCATTCAATCATTGATCTGTTAATATGCACCATGCCTGTTGAATATTGCCAGGTATTTCACACGGTTCTTTTATATGCTAATTCAATGAGAGCCAGTCGGAAATCAGGTATCACAATGTAATTTGAGACAGTTCAAATGCCAAAATATTGTTCCCCTTGCTATACGAATTGGAGTGATGACCAGTATTCACGGCTTCTTTTTATAATAAGAAAAAAAAGCTTACGGGTCCGAAACCTTTCGCGCAAGCCCCCTTTTATCTATAGTAATGCGCTGCCCTTTTCGCTGAATCCCAGCCCCCCCCCCCCTCCCCTAGGCAAGGGGTCGACTATTTGCAGAATACAGAGAAGCTGTATTCCATGGCAGGCCCGGGGGGGCCACTCCCTACCTTTTCTATAGTAACTATGTGTGAACATCACCTCAAATTTAGGACCCTTATCACGGGGGTAATTTAACAAAATAGCACCCTATTCACGGGAAAATGAGCAAAAATGCATACTCTAATTCAGGGGGACCGAGGATAAATACCCTTATGAAATGTGTATAAAGAAAATGGCCGCAAAAAGGTAGGGCTTACCCTTACTCTATACATAAAATATGTATCTTTAACATTGAAAAACGTGGATTATTGTTTTATTTGAGAGTTTCAGCCTTAAAATGTACCCCTTTTCCTCCAAAATTGCCTAAAAAGCACACCTATATTCAAGGGCCCTCGCGGGCCCTTGCCTAGGGTCCAAAAACATACCCTTTCCCTTGGAATCGTGTTCACACATAGTCAACAATGCTGAGGGAGTGGCCCCCCCCGGGATGGCAGGTGACATCATTGAGTTAAATCTATCTTAATATATTTTAGACCTTTTCACATGCAATAAATACAAACGCCCACGCAACATCTCACGGTCTTTCCCTCTTCCCCTCGCTGTCTGTCTATCCTGTCCCCTGCCCCCTGTCCGTCTGTCTGTACCCCTGCCTATCCCTCCCCCTGTCCCCTGTCCATCTGCCTGTCCGCCTGCCCCTCCCCTCCTGTGGAGTTGGTGAGTACCCACATTGATTGCGTCCAACACGTGTTATGGTGGGGGTAACACATGTTACAACCCTCCTACTACACACTACACCCACTACACACACATCACTAATATTGACTGCTGCTGTGTGTAGTATATATACACCCACCTCCAGGTCACATCCCCACCCCAATCAATCACATATTCTCGGGGGGGGGGGGACTCTCCCAGATTTGGATACTCTATGGCACAGAAGGGCACTCTATGGCACTTTTAGAGGGACAATTTTGGAGTTTACAGGAAAGAAACTTTGCCCTTTTTTGCTTTGATAACTTCTAATTTAGTGTATTTTTTGTGGTCATCTGTGATAAAGGTATATCATTCTTGGTCACCTGGTATTCTATTGTTCAACGTTCCGTGAAATGAGTGCTATTAGAGTATCAATTTGAGGTGATGTTCACACATATGGTACATACTATAGAAAATATGGAGAATCCCCCCTCCACCCCTACCAGGGCCCTGACTCCAATCAATCCCCTCTTACATCGTGACGTCACACCCTGCTGTTATGGGATAGATAATGCAGAGGGATGAGCACATCGATCTGCTATTGTTGCAGTACACTGGTCCCCACTGCCTCCTCCTGTGTGTAGGTATAGGCCATGTACATGGTAGCATAAGCGACATGAGCTGTGGCCTGCTGAGTACCACTGTATTGCTATGTTGGCACTTTTAGGGGGAGGCCCAATTGACTTATTCAAATCGTCAATATTTACCAGGCCCGGCAGTACTCATTTTCTCATGTTTTATTCAAAATATATCTTTTCAGAATCAATGAGCCATAACTTTTAGATCTCTATTCTGTTTAAACTAGACTTTAAGGAAAAAAGTGAAAACATTTTCTGTTAGCAGTGCCATGGAGCGAGCATACCCACACACGCATTGGAAAACACATTCCTAATGTACTTTACTTGGACTGTCTCTACATGTTTATGTAAGGGAATTTAATATTGACCCCCCCCCCCCTCACTTTGTGTTTTCCTAACCCGAAAGACTCGTCTCTGTTTTGTTTCATTTACCAGAAAACCCATACTTTTGTACATCATTACCGTAAAACCTCACGTATAAGCCTAACTTGCGTATAACCTGCACCCTGACTTTGGGCCGATCCCATAAACCATGGAAGAGCTCTGATTGTGGTGACTTTTATTACTGTACCATAGTAGCAAAAACTCCCGTATAAGTCGCACCATGAGCCTGGGCCGATGCAATAAGCCGCACCACCGATCTGACTCACGTACTAGCCGCGGATTATACGCGAGGTTTATGGTAGCTAATTTTAGCCACCAGATCTCCTCTACTAGACGCCTACTTTAGGGCTGATCCCCCTAGACATTCCGGGGCCGGATCTTCCCAAAAGGCCCATCAGTTAACCCTTTATTTACGGTAGCCGTCAAGGCTCACCAAAAAAAAGATTTTTTTTTTTAATATGTGAGTTTTTTTCTCACTTTTCTGGGCCGTTCAAGCAATTTCTCAAAAAAGTAAAAAAAATTTTTGCTGTCAACATCGAAAATTCTTGCAAATTCTTGCTGTCAACTGTCAACATTGGCCGAGGAGGCTCACAAAAAAAACTTTTATTTTTTTTCTTCACATTTCTCCATCGTTTATCAAATTTCTCAAAAACGCTCTCTTTTTTTTTTGCTGTCAACATCAAAAATCGGGGGTGAGCCTCCTCGGCCAATGTTGACAGTTGACAGCAATATTTTTTTGTGGTTGACAGCAAAAAAATACAAAAAACTTTTAGAGAAATTGCTTGAACGGCCCAGAAAAGTGAAAACAAAATTAAAGTAAAAAAGTGATATCTTTTGGGGGTGAGCCGTGACGGCCACCGTATTTATGGATGGCATTTGCTTTGAATCTCCATCTCTTTTATTCCTGCCCAGAGTACCGGCCCTAGCTCTAGTACTAAAACTGTTACTGTTACTGGAAAAGTCTGCCGGTCCGGCAGAAAAAGGAGCACTGCAGGCCCGAATGGCTGGCTGTATTCCAGAGATTCTTGTCTGATTGCCATTTTTTACGGCTTGTAAATCGGACCATTATTAAGGTTTCTACAGCATAAAACAGAAAATGTGAATATTTTCTGTATTGTTCTTCAATAATTTACACATTAAAGTGGTTAATATGATTGCAACATGTAGGGGAAACCCTATCTATTATCATTGCCAGTACAAACACTTGCTTTATATTTGATTTTTAGATAGCAAGATTGTACTCCAATATCCGGGCCTGCAAAAATTGAGCCGGGCCTGCAAAGAAAAAAATCTGCAGGACCGAATGTCCTGCATGGTGAAAAAGTTTTTCTATAGACTGGCTGCCATTCCTTGGTGTATCATATGGATCCATCAGGAGTGCATCATGGGTTGGCATGATGCGTGAATGCAGTACTGGCAAACTACTCGCCAGAACCGCATTCACGCTTCATGACAGCAAAAGGGCATAGAGCATTAAATGTTATGCAACCCCTAAAAGGTTAATGTGCCTTAAATAGTATTCTCTGAAGCTCAGCCCTTGAATGTCCTCCCCCCACCTACCGTATTCGACCTAATAAGCGCACACCCCCTATTAAGCGCGCACACCCCGTTTTTGGCCGATTCTTATACTAGAAATAACCAAAAATATCTCAATTTTTTACCCCAATTAAACTCTTAACTACTAAAAGGTGTCCATAACAATTTTTTAAGCGCACTGTGCGCTTATTACGTCGAATACGGTAACCCTACTCATCACCTGCCTCCATTTTGTACCCATTCCCAGGAGAGACATTTTCCCTGGCCATTTACTAAAGAAGCTAAATTAGAGCTGGAAGTTACGTTGAGGCATTTTTACAATGAGTCTAACTTTACGTCATCTGGTGTACATGTGTCTAGGTGTGAGTAGAGGTGTCAGACGAGGGATGTGAATCCCCCAGATCTTGCTACAACCAGAGAACTTTCTACTGTAAGGCCATTGCTACATTTGAGGGCATATAATTCACGGTGGGCGAAATAGGCATCACATTAGAGGCTTTAATATGCAGTATATTTGAGCACTTATATTTTAGCAGAAATTATACTTGGATGGGGGAGAATTGAAACATTGTGCCGAGATTTTTGGCATTTTGCACCAAAAAAAGAGTTTTATTTTATTTTTTTAACTTTCCCCTCCGAGATTTTTTTTGAGAATTTTCCTAAATAAAAAAAAAGTACATGTTGACCAGCAAAAGGTAGAATAAGGCCATTCAGATTGGTGATATTACTCAACATATCTTCCTTAGATTACCCAAAAATTACGTCCAAAACGTTGGGAGCCAAAAGCCCATAATCCAAGTTATCAAAAAAAGGTGGCCTAGGCTAAAGGGGAATTCTCACCACTCGCACTTAACCACATAGTAGACTAAAACAGTACTAGAATTGTGAGTGGGATACGCTTGGTGATTGTGCCATTTCAACTAAATATAAAGCCTGCTGGAACATACTGAGGCAATAGGGCCAGTAGACTGAGCCAGGGGCGAGGCAAGCAGTTTCAAAGTAGGGGGGACTGAGGGATATTTTGACCCTTTTTTACTTGACCTTTTTGGTTTGACCTTTTTTGGGGATGGTCAAAAGTGGGGGGGACATGTCTCCCCCGTCCCCCCGGTTGCCACGCCCCACGGTAGATGACCAGGAATGACCTAGGATTTCTAATACCAAATCTATGTGGATGACAGGTGATTGTAGATGTAAATGTAAGTGTCTGTAATCCTGACGCTGACAGTTGGGGTCAGTGGATGCAGATACAAGCACCTGTTAGGGTCCATGCCAAATGGCGCCCGGTCAAACAGTAAAACACACACTCTCCATGCATCAACTCCTACCAGTCCCTCACTACATCCTTGCCCCAAGCTAAACAGCTGAACTCTCCTGTGTACTGAGGGGAGAAAAGAGATTGATCTGAGACTTCTTTCTTACCTCCCATCACCATAACACAGTAGCCATCACTAAGTAGTCCCATGTACTGTAATACATCTTAATTCAGCATGGAATTGCTGAGTGTCATCACCATTCATATATCAACCAGTCCAAGTTGGAGGAAATTATTTACTTATGTAGTAAGCAATGAACAACAAATCTGGAATGTAACCAGGCTGGGGCAGAGATATGTACACGACCACACCGATTGGGCAGAGTGTTCTCTGGAGGCATTTTGGGGCAGAGACACATGTAAACGACCAAACTATATTTGTAATTGGGCAAAGTGTTCTCTGGAGGCAGGTTTGGGCAGAGACTCAAGTAACTGACCTCATTAATGGGGGCGAATGTTCTCTGTGGGCAGGTTGGGGCAGAGACAGAGGTAAGTGACCCCACTAATTGGGCAGAGAATCTCTGTGGGCAGATTGGAGCAGAGACTCAGGAATTAAAGGGACCACATTGCTTGGACAGAGAGTTCTCTGGAGGCAAGTTGGGGTGGAGACACAGGTAAATGACCACAGAATTTGGGCAGTGTTTTCAGGGTGCAGGTTGGGGCAGAGACACAAGTAAGTGACCAGATTAATTGTGTAGAGTGTTGACCACCTGATGTGGCCCGCAGCCAAGTGCCTGAAGCTCAACCTGACCACTATACTGGCCTCATGGGGATGGGGGCCGTTACTCAGGTCTACGTGAAAGGTACACAATGTTTCCAGTCACCAGACCCCACTGGGTAGCACCACAGGGCCGACCCTAACCTGTTCTACAGTTTTCAGAAAATTTAAGATTTCTAAGGCCACTCCAAAAAAAAAGTTGTTTCTCGTCTCACTGCCGGGTGATGAGAAACTTTTTGTTTGAGTGGCCCAATGTATTTTGACCAACTGTGGTACGATACTGTTTTAGATTCCAACTTAATCCAATAATAGAGCCTGCTATCTGAAACGCACCTAGTATATTGTATGCCTTATACCTTGTTGTAGAACTAGCAGTAGAAGTGATTATATTTGATATTTTGGTAAAAGATTTTAATCCAGTTAAACTCAAAAGAACACAGTGCTAATGTGACTATGCTGCCCCAAGGGGTTTATATAAATTGAAACTAATGCCGGTTAAACTAAAAGGGGCTTAGTGCATTATGTTGTCGTTAAAAGGGTTAATAACTAAGCCTAACAAAATAAATCATATTTTTCTGCCAACCCCACCCTACCTAGCTAAAGAGGGACGACCCTAGCTTTTTTGGATAACTTTTTCAACACAATGTACAACTTTCCATGAGAATTAGACATATTTTCACTAGAATAATATCATTTGATGCAGAGCATTTACATCCTTCAGTTATCATATTTTCGGAACCAGAACTGAACTTTGACTACAGCTTCTGGTATTGTAAAATACAAATAATTATATTTGATGAAAAAGAGGAAAAATTATCCACCGTACCTAATCTTTTTCAGCATGTTACCTGAAACACAGAATTCCACCTTTTGCTTTTGATTTTGCTTTTAATGGCCTTATGGCACCAATGTATGGACTGATGGATGGTAGTTTCGTGTGGCCTGTGTAGAAAACAAATTGCCTGTGTATGATCTTGCTACACAGGCCACATTGGCCTGTGTACCTATAAAGTTTTCGGCAACACTGCTAGACACAGTTTAACTCAAATTGTATTTCAGCCCGGCTGCACTCACCTATGTTGACCAGTTTGAGGTTGTCCTCCTGCATGGCTCTCAGTGCCAGGGTCACGTTCTCCAGGTGGTGGTGTCTGTTGAGGCACTTCTTCTTGACGCGGCCTATCCGCTTCTCCTGCAGTACTTCCAGCAGCACACACAGCTTCACGCCATCAGTAAAATCCTCCTGCAGGTCATCCACCTACAAAGGCCGACAAGGGTCAGAAAAGTTGTTTTTGTTCTTTTTTTCAAACAAGAAAAACTTTTTTTTCTCAAAAAAGTGATCTTTTTCAGTGATAGAAACTAAATTTTAATTTCTTTTTTCTTTCATTTTTTTTCCAATTGAACTTTTTTTTTCAAACACCAATTGTTTTTTCAGACAAGATTTTTAAAAGCTTTTTTGAGCTTTTCTTTGTGAATTTTATGTTCCTTTTCGTAAAAGTTCTCCAGAAGGGTCAGAAAAGTTTGGGCTTTTCCTCAAACAAGTTTTTTTTCCAGAAAGTGCTTTTTCTGCAAAGATGACAAGTTTTGTTTTTTTTCAGATACGAAAAGTTTCCTTTTGTTTTTTAGTGAATAGTTTTGATTTTCATTTTTGTAAAATGATTTATTAATATATATCTTTTTATTTTTGTAAAAATGATTCTTGGTTCATTTAGTTCAAAGATAGAAGTTCTTTTGTTTTTTTCAATTTTTTTTTATGAATAGTTTTTTTTGATAATTTAGTGTACTGACCTGCTCGTCCCTCGCCCTGAGCTGCTCGTTGACCCAGTTAGTGAAGGTGGAGACCTGGATGAGCACCCAGCGGTCGTCAACGCCCCGCATGGCGTGCGCCGCGTGCCCCGCCGCCGACCGAGCATCCTCCACCTCACCCATACTGTAGGGGGCGCTGCTGTAGGGGGTCAGGGGGGCAGGGGGGACGCTAGTAGGCCCCAGGGTGCTGGGGGTTAATCCACTAGGTGTGGACACTAGGGGGTTAAAGGTAGGGGTAGATTATCCATGCTGTGGGGTCTATGTGGTGAGATATCACTGATAATGGTAAATCCACTTTGGTTCACTTCAAGTTGGGCGAGGGTGATGTGAGTAAAGTGAGAAATCTCTACCAATAGTAAATCCACTTTGGTTCACTTTTCAGAAGGTTTCTCCTATGATTCCTTAATTGTTTAGAACTTTGGTATTCCTTGTTAATTATAAATACACAACACAATATCCACATAGGCTATGCTGTATTTTTTGTGAGTGGCTAAAATAAATCACTCCCTTTTAGCCATTCCCGGGTCGATTTCTTTACAGAATGTGTGATATACCACTTTCACCGAGCCACTGTGTTCAAAGGTAAAGTGCCTCCTTGGCTCCTAAGTATAGATCCTTAGGGGGACTTTGAAGTTGAGTTTGTAATAATCCACGTCAAATCCTTGTCAACATCCAAACGAAATGTTTCCATAACACTTCAATGTATGTATTGACATTTGTTTTACTAATCACAGGCTTTATCATGGACTTGAGACTGGTATATTAGAGTATCCTCTCTATTCCATGCTAGCTATTTCCTGGCTAAAGCTAGAAGTATTTAAATCAATAATCCTCACATAGTTGGTAATGCCTCCAGGGACCCAGGTTATCCTGTGTAGCCCCTCCAGGCACCACGTGTATGATCCAAGCTCTCCAGGGGGTAATCCCTGCTGCCAGGTGGGGAGGGAACTCCCTCTATGACGTCACAGGGTGCTCTATGACGTCACAGGACCAGGTGGTTGAGTACCTGGAACACAAGGTGAGAGAGTCAGGTCAGGTCGGTATACAGGACAGGGGTCAACACACATCAAGATATTGATTGAGGTTCTTCAGTTTACAATAAGTATGGATATAAAATGTTTCTGATGACAAGGGCCCGTAAATTTGACACGGCGACATGAGGCTTAAGAAGGTAGTGACAGGGGACATGGACATCTCTTAAAGTCGACATGGGACATGAGCATTATTATGCGACATGGCCATTTCAGATTTTCTTGAAACTGACATGCGACATCGGGACCTCCCCCCCCCCCCCATATATACCCCCTGAATTGCTAAATAACTGACTAGGCTAATCCGTGCACTAGGTAGTTACATAAAGGCTGATCCGCTAGTCCCATGTGTACACACACATAATACACACATACAGCGGGTCGGTAATGACCGGTTAGGTTACAACTGTTGACTCTATAAATAGGGTTAATGTAGCTGATCGTCTGTGTGGTACACCACTAATGACACTCAGGGTGGATGTATTGTCCAGGCTAATCACTGCTGGGGAATGCATTTGGACGAGCGAGCTGAGTATTGCGATCAACATTTCTCAAATGGAGTTAGCAGAAATGTATTTTGTAATGTATAAGAGGTATCTATATGCCACTTCTGCTTCTACAGAATATAAATAGATATCTCCCCAGCTCTCTACCTCTCTCTCTACCTCTCTCTCTCTACCTCTACCTCTCCTTCTCTCTCTACATCTTCCTCTACCTCTCTCTCGACTTCTCTCTCTATCCCTCTCTGTACCTCTTTCTATCCCTCTCTCTCTTCCTCTCTCTCTCTCTCTTGTACTCTCTTCCCCTCCATCTCTCTCTCCCCCTCTCTCTCTACCTCTCTCTTTACCTCTCTCTCTACATCTCTATCTACCTCTCTCTTTACCTCTCTCTTCCTCTATACCTCTCTCTCCTCCTGTCTCTCTCCTCCTGTCTCTCTCCTCCTGTCTCTCTCTTTACCTCTCTCTCTCTTTACCCCTCTTTCTCTAGCTCTCTCTCTCTCTATCTCTCTCTCCCTCTCTCCCTACCTGTCTCTCTACCTCTCTCTCTCTACCTCTCTCTCTCTCTACCTCTCTCTCTCTATTTCTCTCTCTCTATTTCTCTCTCTACCTCTCTCTCTCTACCTTCTCTACCGCTTTCCCTACCTCTCTTTTTCTATCTATCTCTATCTCTCTCTACCTCTTTCTGTCTCTACCTCTCTTTCTCTCTCTTTCTTCCTCTCGTTCTACCTATCCCTCTCTCTCTGTCCCCTCTCTCTGAACCTCCTATCTTTGTCTCTCTGCGTGTCTCTGTTAGAGTCTTTCTCTGGATATGTCTCTTTGCCTAGCTCTTTATATTGGTCTGTTCCTCCATGGCTACTGTTTCTGTCCCTAGCTGTGTATAGGTAGACATGTGGATCTCTCACCTACATACCGCTACTGTGGGTTTAGGTGTAGCTTTATGGCACGTGCCTGCCGGCCATGATTATACGGCACATAAACATGACACAACCGTCATCAGTTAGTGACCAGCGGGCAGGTCACCAAGTCATCCTGCTGTAGGCACTCTACTCACCACTGGGGGCTCGGTATTAGCATGTATACTGGTCTAAATGGCCGATATATAAAATAGCAATTCTCAAATATATCCACCTTGGCCTGTGTGTATAAAATGTTTTCGGCAACACTGTCATTGGCATACGTAAGGCCTGTATTCCACCCAACCCTCGTCCACACTATTCAAATTTGCCTCATTTGAAATTAAATTACAATTCCGTTCACTTGCTCTGTAATGCTCTTATTCTGTTTCTGACTCTCTCCCTCTCTCTCTCCTCGTCTGTCTCCGTATCCTTTTCTCCCTCTATGTCTCTCTATCTATCCCAGGGTGTCCCTCATTTTCTCTCCTTCTCTCTCCCTTTAACACCAATGTCCATATATTTCTCTAAACTATATATTTTTACGAAAGCAGAGTGCATTAACAGCGTGAGATTATACTATTATAGGCTAATAGTACATACAGGAGTTATGTCCCTATATGACATTTAGCATGTTGTAATCAATGATTATATTATCATTATATTTAGAGTAATAATCCAACTCAAACTACTTGTTAATCTTGACCCCCTAGACATGAATATGGGTGTTTGCAACAGGCTCTTAGAGGACGTGCTGGCTACATAATCACTGTGAGGAAGGCGACTATGGTAACTGCAGTTACCAGATCACCCTTGAGGGATCCCCACTGTAGCATCAGTGGTAGCATAGAGAATCAACAGTGTTTATAGTAGCTTGGGTATTGCATAGTTGTATAGCTACAACTGGTACCATACTTGATCATTTGGGCCACTAAATATATCATTGGCTTGTCTAGAACAGCAGTATATAAAGGGGTTTTAGAATCAGGAGTCTATGGTAACTGTTTGGTCGCCCTTATACAGTTACCATAGTACTTGCTTAGTTGCTATACAAGTATGCAATACCCAAGCTGCTATAAACTCAGTGTAATCACCACTTTTGATTCTCTATGCTACAGTAGGGATCCCTTAAGGGTGATCTGCTAACTACAGTTACCATAGTCGGCTTCCTCACAGTAATAATCATGATACATTGTATTACAGTGTTGCCGAAAACTTTTTATCCACACAGGCCAAAGTGGCCTGTGTGTCGACATCTTACACAGGCCATTTACCATCTACATAGGCCACATCCCTGTACATTGATGTAATATACATCAGTACGTGACAATAAAGATATGAATGTTTTTCAATAGCTTACAAAATTGATTAAAATGTGTAAATTGATAGAATAATGTTTGCATGACCATAGATGTGCTTCTAGTAGGAGTATCTGAAAAATTCTTTCACTTTTGGAAAGCTGAGGTCATGGCCGGCCATTGTGACCGGTGTCTGATGGCCTCACATCAGCCATTATGATTCTACATCGGCTTTTGCCGATGTGCCAATGTCATTTCGGCAACACTGTACTAGCTGTACTGAGTGCCCACATGGCCACCCCACTTAGCTGCTCCAACGCCAGTAGGCCCCTAAGTGCCCTGGTCAACACTGTGACCGGGCAGTGTACATAGCCTACATAGACCTCAACACTCACTGTCCAACCTGCCCTGTCGTGTGTCCAGTTATATCCATGCCCTGGGCCAGGTAACTGGTAAGGGTTGACCAGCACCAGCTCCCATTACACTACAGCGGGGCCCTTGATGGGGGGGGTCCCCATGTCGCATGTCGGATTTAAGAAATGACCATGTCGCATGTCTATGTCGCTTAAAATGCTCATGTCCCATGTCAATTTAAGAAATGTCCATGTCCCCTGTCACTAAGCCTCATGTCGCATGTCACTAGGCCTCATGTCGCATGTCGATTTTAAGAAATGCTCATGTCGCCATATCGAATTTAGGGGTCTAGAGCCATTACTGCCTCTATGGACATAGGTATATGTAACTGTAGGGGTCAAGTAGGCAGCCTTATTGTCCCCCTATTGTAGACATACTGTCCTTCTTAGGCCACTTCCTTTTTGATAACTTAGATTATGGGCTTTTTGGCTCCAACCTTTTGAAAGGGAAGAGGGGAGGGGATTGCCCGGTGGGGGGAGCCGGATCACAAATTTGTTCAAAGGGCAGAGGAATTTCTTTTAAAAAAAGGCATGGAAAACCTCATTTTTGGGTAATCTAATGAAGATATGTTGAGAAATATCCCCAAGCTGAAAGGTCTCATTCTACCCTTTTGCTGGTCAACATGTACTCTTTTAGTAGGATTCTCGGAGGAGTAAGGTAAAAATAAAAAATAAATCTTGGCGGCGGATCCGTAATCCAAGTTATCAGAATAAAATGGCATACACCCAATAGCCGGCTGCAGAGGGGTAAATTATTTGGATACTATATCTGTGAGGAACCAGTGAATAGAATATACCAATATAATTTAATTCCCCACCCACCCTACATATAAATATAAGGTTGAGCCTTTACATATATATTTGTCTAGTTCACCCCCCCCCCCCCCACCCAACCTCAAAAAGAAACATGCGTGTGGTAGCAGTAGAGCATAGCACAAGCACGAGCAGACAATTGATGCTTTACACCTCTAGACTCTAGTAGTAGAAGTTATCAACTTTTAATTCCTAGATCTCTATAAACCGCCTTCCAATAGTCCGCCAGTCTCACCTACTGCCAGGTCAAAAAGGGGGTAGTATTGATATCATGCCACACAAATTTCACTCTATAACTGCCACATTCACCATCCGACCAATTTCAGCCAGCAAGTTGGCATGGCGGATTAAAGAGATCTCACATGTATCTGTTCTGTTGTGCTATACTAGCCTATATAGCTTCACTGAGGATTCAGCTATAGCAACTTGGCTTTACATGATATATATATATATATATATATATATATATATATATATATATATATATATATATATATATATATATATATATATATTATATATATATATATATATATATATATATATATATATATATCACCAAATACATAAATGATAAAGCGTTGACCTGGTCCTATAGGCCCTATGTATGATAGGACTAACATATCCCTGTGCATTCTGCTGTGTACGTATTTGTTTTACACGCAGACGACAATTTACCTGTGTTTAGGACGAGTTCCCGCCCCAGGACCACGCCTCCCCTGCAGCTGGCATTACAACCTACATCAGGGATCCCCCACATGGACTCACATGGCCTATTACTGTGTGGCTCCAGAGGGGTCAAAAATGACCTGGCGACCTGGCGACCTGGTACCATACTTTAAGCGACCTGCCGACTTTTGGACAAATTTGGCTACAGTAGAAATGGCCTAATGAAGCGACTTCTCAGCCTACAGCAGGGATCCCCTACATGGACTCACATGGCCTGTTAGAAGGTGAGTTCGGGGAGGGCCAAAATAATGACTTTGGTGATTACCAGGACCAGCGTGCCCGTACCTTCCGTTAGACCCTCACAAATACCCAGCTTCAGCAACTGAAGCTGGGTCTTTGCAGAAGTCTACCGGAAGGTACGGGCACGCTGGTCCTGGTAATCACCAAAGTCATTATTATACCTAGCATATGATAGTCCTATCTCTTAACCATTGAAACTCATATGCCCACTGCAGTGGCGTATTGAGCCAATACGCCCACTGGGTGGACGTATGGGAAAGGTCACGTGACCACCTATTGACCAATTACAACACAGCTAGTTTGAAGCCGATTTCAATTTAAAAAAGTCCTTGATTGCCGATTTTTAGCACGATTTTTGACAAGAATACAGCATGTTTCAGATAGTCTAATGACGGGAAACTGTATAGGTAGCATATGTGGGCATATGTAAAGAGCTTTATAGAATGTAAATCGGACCAGAAATAAGTTTTTAGACCAAAATCTTGCCTGAAAGCGAGGAGACACCCCGTGGGCAGGAGGGGAACTGCAAATCAAAACAATCGGCGATCGGCCCGATTTTTGCCGATATTTGTAAATATACACCATGCTTTGGATGGTTTATAACAAGTTTTGATCGGTATGACTATCATATGCTAGGTATAATAAATCAAAAACATAACTCGTGGGCATTACAGGGGCCATATGCCCATTCGTGAAACTTCGCTGTTACCCAGCAGATGCCTGCGGCATCCTCTGGGTACCAGCGAAGTTCACTCATGGGCATATGGCCCCTGTATGCCCACTCGTTACGTTTTTGCTTATTATTTTGGCCCTCCCCGAACTCACCTACTGTTACCCACCTCTGTGTCTGTAAGTCTGTATGTGTCCCTCCTCACTGCCAGCTCAGCCTCCCTGTACCTGTACTAGGCTGTAGTGACTCCTCACCCACACACCTGGTAGGTACAAACTGAGGACGTTAACCGTAGTGTGTCCAGTCCATGTGGTGTGTGTGAAAGGTGGCAAACCGGTATACAGGCACTGACCACACACAGCACCGTTACAAGTCACTGACTGCCTCTCTCACCATTCACTCACTCACTCAGGGGCCGCGTTCGGGACTTGTGTTTTAAACAACTTTATATGAACTTTAAATATTATACTTACATAGCTGTTACACTGCCAATGATAGTCAACATATCAAGAAGGTAGTTTCCTCTGTATGAACATTCATCTAGAATACTACATGGTGGTCGGGTTCGATGTTATTTCCATAGGAGTAGGTGTAGAGGTAGCGGTGAGTGACTGAGGTGGTGGGTATCGAACACGTCCCGCCGTCATGCCTGACCAGGCCGGCCTCCACTCACCCGTGACGCCGTGATCAGACTCCCGGGCCCGGGAACCAGCCGCCCCGGTGTTATACTGGAGTCAGAGGGACCCACATACAACTGTCTCTACAACTACCGACCACAACTTATCCTGGTCTTCCTCATAATGTTGATAAATCCTCTGACGTCCAGATGTGTTTGGTGGTGTTGGTGTAGACTGTAGGTGAGGTGGGGTAGTGATGGACAGGTGTGGTGGGTGTTAGTTACAACTTACACTGAGGCATTGGTGCACCAACTCATGGCCGGCCAGTCAGTCAGTCAGTCACTACCCTCACCCTACCCCAGGGGTCCTTGATGGGGGGTCCCCATGTCGCATGTCGATTTTAAGAAATGACCATGTCGCATGTCTATGTCAGGGGCGTGGCAACCGGGGGGTTGACATGTCCCCCCGCCCCCGACTTTTGACCAACCCCAAAAAGGGTCAAACCAGAAAGGTCTGGTAAGACAGGTAGAAAAAAGGGGTCAAAATACCCCTAAGTACCACTACTTTGAAACTGCTTGTCACGCCCTGATTATGTTGCTTAATAATGCTCATGTCCCATGTCAATTAAGAACTGTACATGTCTGCTGTCACTATATTTTCATTAGCCCCGGTTTTAAGCCTCATGCCGCATGTCACTAAGCCTCATGTCACATGTCGATTTCAAGAAATGTGCATGTCACCATATCGAATTTAGGGGTCTAGAGCCCTACCCCATGCTTGTATTGGGACGCCTGTTCTGTACAGATCAATAATTGGCGCACCTGTGCTCTCCACGCTCCACTGTTCACTATAGACACATCACCGCGCGGCGCAGCTGACCGATTGCTGCGGCCACTGTAGTGCTGAGGACTATGCTTGCCGCCCGCGTATTTTACGCGCCTACGTCAGCATCAGGGGCGCCGCCGCCGCCGACCGTGGGAAAGACGAAGGGGGATTGGGGAGAGGGGGGGGGGGGGGCAGGCTCATATGTGGATCTTTAGACAGTGGTCCTGAGCACTACACCTGTAGTGCTGAGGACTACAAGTGTAATCCTCAGCACTAGGCCTACAGTCGTAGTGCTGGGGACTATAAACATAATATTATAGTCCTAGGGACTACATGTGTACTCTGTAGTGCTGAGCACTATAATCGTAGTGCTGGGGACTACAACCATAGTGCTGAGCACTACAAACATTGTGCTGGGGACCTATGCAGGAGGCCCTAGGCCCCTATATAGGCGTTTATCATCCAGTAGGCCTACTTTTAGAATACTGATGCAGAGGCATAGGGATAGGGCCGGAGATAGGGGGCTTATATCATGGTGGCGCTATAGTCCCCAGTACTGAGATTATAGTGCTCAGCACTACGGTTGTAGTCCCTAGCACTATGACTATAGTGCTCAGCAATACACCTGTATAGTCCTCAGCACTACAACTGTAGTCCTCGGCACTACCAGAGTACACCTGTAGTCCCCAGCACTACAGTTGTAGTCCCCAGCACTACACCTGTAGTCCCTAGCACTACAGTTGTAGTGCTCAGCACTACACCTGTAGTCCTCAGCACTACCAGGGTACACCTGTAGTCCTCAGCACTACGGCTGTAGTGCTCAGCACTACAGCCGTAGTGCCCAGCACTATAGTACACTATACCCGTAGTGCTCAGAACTACAGGTGTAGTGCTCAGCACTACGGGTGTAGTGCTCAGCACTACGGGTGTAGTGCTCAGCACTACGGGTGTAGTGCTCAGCACTACGGGTGTAGTGCTCAGCACTACGGGTGTAGTGCTCAGCACTACAGTACACTACATATAGGCCTATAGTGCTGAGGACTACATTTAGTCCCCAGCACTATGCAGTATTATGGCGTACCTTTAGAATCCAGAGGTGTAGGCCCTTTATGATATGATGAGGGGCCTATAGTAGCTGTTTACTAATTTATAGTGCTGGGGACTACGTTTGTAGTGCTCAGCACTACACCTGTAGTGCTCAGCACTACACCTGTAGTGCTCAGCACTACACCAGTAGTGCTCAGCACTACAAACATAGTCCCCAGCACTATAAACGTAGTCCCCAGCACTATAAACATATAGTCCCCAGCACTAAATCCTGGATGCAACCACATACACTGTAACAGGCCCCAACAGGCCATCAGCAGGGTGCAGGGGGCGCGTAGGTGCGTGTGTGACGCGGGGCAGACGCGTAAAATACGCGGGCGGCGTGCCGTAGTCCTCAGCACTACAGTGGCCGCAGCAATCGGTCTGCTGCCCAGGCGGCAAACGGCACAGGGTACCAGGGTCAGCGGGATCAATACTCAGTATACTCAGTTTGGTTGGTGTCGGGTGTCGCCGCCTGGTGGGAGAATGGTGAACTACACTGAAGTTGAGATTTCCCATGGGATATAACCCACGATCTGATTACTTCCTCGTTCACATACCTAGTATATAGGTGAGCCATTGTCTATGATTACAAAAGGGTTACAGAACCAGCAACTGCAAGGCCGTGTCAAAGGAATCCTTAACTCCTAAACCATTTAAGGATCACATTATTGTGACTATAATGCATTAATGCATCATGTCATTGGTGGTCATGCGTTCCTCATGATGTATGTATGGGGGGGGGGGCACTCCCTCAGCAATGATGACCATGTGTGAACACGATTCCAAGGGAAAGGGTATGTTTTTGAGCCCTAGGCAAAGGCCCGCGAGGGCCCTTGAAAAGGGTTGCTTTTTAGGCAATTTTGGAGGAAAAGGGGTACATTTTATGGCTGAATTACTGGAAAAACTTTCAGATGAGACATTAATCCAGCATTTTCAATATTAAATACACATATTTAGTGACAGGGCAAGGGTAAGGTACATTTTATGGCTGAATTACTGGAAAAACTTTCAGATGAGACATTAATCCAGCATTTTCAATATTAAATACACATATTTAGTGACAGGGCAAGGGTAAGGCCTACCATTTGAGGGCTATTACTTTAAATTTTTCTCGGCCCCCTTGATTAGGTTATGATTTTTGATCAGTTTCCCGTGTAAAGGGTGCTATTTTGTTGATTTTTCTCCCGTGATAAGGGTCCTAAATTTGAGGTGATGTTCACACATAGTTACTATAGAAAGGATAGGGAGTGCCCCCCCCCCCCCGGATGTATGGGGCCTCAGTAATGCTGCATTTAAGCATCATGCCGACCCTAATGGGGTTGAGACACTCCCAAAGGGTCGACATGATGCACCCATGCAGCGGTGACGAGTTACTCACCGGGGCTGCATAGATGATATATGACGACAAATATAATATTTTAGGGACTTAAAGTGGCATAATCACTAAGCGTATCCCACTCACAATTCTAGTACGGTTCTGGGGTTACGTGCGAGTGGGAAGATTGCCCCTTAAATGCATTAGTACATACTCACAGGATTAAACGCTCTATCAAGATTAGGAATAATTGTAAGATAATTAATTAGGACGATCTTAATTCTGTGTTAAGATTGCGCTGTTAACGTTTGTCCGCGCACCAAGGAGTAAAAAAAGGGGGGGGGGGCAACGAGTGTATGTTATCAGGCCCTACATAAGGTGGCCGATAAGGACAGGAAGAAACAGGTCAAATCAGGTGCACACTATCTACCGTCTTCACAGAAAACGCTATGTCGTAAAAAATACTCACTACTGATGAGTTTAGGATGGTCATTTTGAGTGTGTAAAGGGGTAGTATCCTGGTGATCTTTAAAGTGATCATAAGTGAGGACCCAGGTCATCATTATGATCTCCTTTTCGATCCAATTATAGTGCATGAATTTCAATTAATAAGGAACACTCGTATGGTCCACCTGATGAAGTTACAAACTGAAATACTCACATCTCATCCATTTTGAACCTATTATAACACTGACACCTGGCTGGTGTCACTGAACATCACACTCCACCATGATAAACATGGTAATTCCTTAGTGTTATTCATATGCCAAAGATTCTATATAATATTAAACGCTCCCCTAGAGAAAGAAAAAAATACACTTACTCAAATATTATTTAATTAGAACTACCATAATATAATTATCATGTAAAACAATAATGAAATTCGAACTGCTGCTATTTGCATAATTATTTTGCCATCAAAAGCAGTATAATTTCACTATGTAAAATTCAAGAAGAGATCACCTAAAGAAAAAGAATCGGTTAATGCTAAAGGAGTTTTTGGTTTGCCATACATATAACAGATACCCCTTAATCACTGAAATATTAAATGTATTGTCTACATATTGCCCTTACCTATCCGTGACGGGATGCTTTTAGCATGTGCCTCTGTCTATTACGTATACGAGCATGATATAAGGACGTTGTTTGTTGTTGGTTAATCTTTATTGGCATTAATTTCGTAGTTTACAGAGGATGATTTTCAAATAAATGCCAAGAAGTAATAAAAGCTACTACTCCAAAGAGATGAGGTTGCTTTATAAATAGCAGGAGTTAATGTTCGAGTGACAGTCTCAGTGTTCATTTTATATTCAAAAACACATGTACTAAAGATGATCATTTGGGCATCATCACCCTAAGCCCTCTGTAGTGAGTACATTCATATAGGGTAGATTCACCCAAAGACGGACACACACCTTAAGTCGGACACTTTTAGACCTATATTTCATAATTATGCATACATCATACGTATAAGTGTGAATAGTGAAGTAACATTGAAGTGTTCTACTTAACGATAAAAATAAAACCAAGCATGCACATAGATCATATACATGTGTAATAATACCCCTAAGTGGCCCTGTATTGTATGAAGTAGCGGATTTACAATCTATAGATTTCTCTAGGACCATATGCCGGACATGATTGTTATCATGTTATATTTTGAAGATTATTGATACCTAGGCTGGCTATATCAGACCTGGGCCATAGGCATATATATTTCGAATATATTACTAGAAAAGAAATGAAGATAACTACCATAAATAAATATATGACACCATATTAAAAAGGTACTGTCATTTCACCTGAAGTCAGACAATGGTTCCAACTTGTTTTCTTCATTCTCCAGATAATAGAGTAATTAAATTCATGACTTCAATATTAGATCTATCAATGTATGAATACTCTATGTGGGGCTCTACCAGGAAAATATAAAGATATACTAATTTATTATTTGGTAAATTGAGAATATACACTTTTTCGATAATCATGAGATTCAGGGATGTTAAAAACATATTTCTTTTGAAAATATCTCATATATCTTTGATGAGAATTATGCTCTTAAACTGTTAGATCACTCCTGTATAATTAATTAGGTGTTATATCATTAACCTCCTTACAGAAATAAAGGAATACTAAAGTGTCCGACTTCAGGTGAAATTTGCCCTTCAACTTTCCAGTTTTTGACAGAGAATATTTAGTTGAAATATACTTTAGAATCGCATAATTGTGCATGGATCACCGAGTAGCCACCCTCCCCTATTCATAAGTATGTCACATTCATTTGTAGATGAAATATACCAGTGCCTATAGCAGTTAGGTAAAGGGTTGTATTAGGAGTGACAACGAGCGTCCGAAAGTGGTGAATCTACCCTATGCCTGGGTTTTCAGTGTTCCTCTTGAACCATGAACAGGTCTACATCGATCACGATAGTGGTTGTATGGTGAAATAACTTCTTCAGTTCAGTTTGACACCCATCCACTTTGTAATTATTATAATACCTAAATTACTTTGGATGCCTCTAGGAAGTGTGTGTAGAAGTAGATGTACAATAGCCGGTTACAGAGGGCGATATAAGGAGGAGCTACAAGTGAGTGGTACACCGGTTTGTTTGTAATTCGTTTATTTATACAGGACCATCGGAGGGTAATACCCTTGTTTGACAATAATCCTGTCCGCTCTTCAGCGGGGCGTAATCATGACCACTCAGGTCAAGTTAGGTTGACCTCATCCCACTTTTGGGGACAAGGTTACCCTACAGGGATAACCAAAGTCTAACGAGGTGTTAGCATTTTGAATCAGGCAAACTTGTTGTAATCAATCACCTGGGGGTGTTACAATAATATATGAGGACCTCTCATCTCTTGCATCTCTATAGGTCTAAAGGCTATAAAGGCTATAAAGGCTCTAAAGACTTTAGCAAGTGTATATTGAATTTGATTATATATTTGCTCCGCTTGCCTATACATTCCTTGATAGCATTGAAGCGCATTACTGTATGTAAGTGATTGAGTCTATTTCTGATAATTGTGATACCTTCTAGAGTATACACACAAATGATCATTATTCTATAATGGCTAAGATAAGTATGTTCTTTGAATTAATGCTGGTGTCGGATATTTTCGAGCTGTATAAGTTCTTTCTGTACACCAGGATAAGATAAACGGGATTGATGTGTTTACGTCATCTCATACTCAAAAAAAGGTCACGGCGACATGGACCGTTTTGGAGCTTACTGAAATGGAACAGGAGGAAAAGATAGATAGTGACATGGGGCATTTCTAAAAATCGATACGGTCATTAATACTAATATGGGCTCTTTTTATAACGACAAAGCAAGGTGACATGAGTATGTCTTAAAATCGACAGGGGACATGAGGACCTAAGAATCGAGGGCCCCATCTCTTGCACTTTGCATTAGTACCATGAGAATCGACTCCCTGGGCCAAATACACCTGTATTTCAGGCTACCTGATCCTGTACATATAGCACATGACATCTTAGTACACAACTAAAAGGGAAATAATTTCAACCCCATTTGGAGCTATTTTAGAGGCAATTCAATTTGGTTTACAAGTCATCGCAGCAGTTTGAGGGTTGATTTCTCGGGTATTCAAGGTCTTTGTTAACAGAAATTGAACCTACTTACCCTAGATCTTTACCGTGGTGCCTGAAACACATCTCTTTTGACATAGGCTTAGTATCTATGAGTTATTGTTATCTATTCTATTTTTTATTGCAGTGCTGCAGTAGCGTGAAGCGTAATTGAAACATCCACAAATTTAGCCACAACATACCACAGAGACAGTAGCTGCTGGTTCACTTTTACCTGTGAAAGAACACTGGAGCTAGCTCACCTTAAAGTTTAAACAGACCTCTGAACTCACAACTGTACAATGGCAAGATATGGATCAATTGAACATTTTGATATGGATCCAGAGAACTGGATGGCATATGAGGATAGGGTTGGGATTTTTCTTGAAGCCAATTCCATTAAAGAAAACAAGGAAGTCTCAACCTTTCTCTCCCTGGTAGGGCCTAAATGCTACAATCTCCTCAAAACCTTGTGCTCACCTGAAAAACCTAACACCAAGATTTTAAGTGAACTGTTTCATATACTGCAAGGATATTTCTGTCCTAAGAAGATTGTTATTGCAGAACGTTACAGGTTTCACAATGTTGAACAGACTAAAGGAGAGAACATTACAAGTTTTATAACAAAACTAAAGAAGCTGTGTGAATATTGCCAGTTTGGTGATTTTCTGGATGAGATGCTCCGGGATAGGTTCGTCTGTGGTTTGAAGGACCAGAATACACTGCAGAGACTGTTAACAGAAGAAGACCTGACTTTCCAAAGTGCTGTCAGTATCGCCACGACCATGGAAGCTGTAGGGAAAGACAGCAAAGATCTATCACAGTCTGACCAACAGTCACCTAGTGGAAAATCAAAGGGGGATGGTCAGCCCAAGAAAGGGCAGATCCCCAAAAGGTATGGTTCACTTCAGAGTCTGCCAGCTGAGTTAAATGAGGGGAACATACCTCAAATTAAAGGAAGGTCTAAGAGAGTAAGTCAAAGTATACCGCAGCAACCAGAAAGTTATCAAGGGGATCTGCTGTATGGGGCACCAAGGAAAGGTCAGTTCTCCAAAAGGTATGGTTCACATCAGAATTTGCTGGGTGAGTTTGATGAGGGGGCTGGATTTCAAACTAAAGGCAGGTCTGGCAGAGTAAGAGACAAAAGTCCCCAGCGTCCACAAAGTTCTCCTGATGGTCTATGTCACCGCTGTGGTTATTCAGTACATCCCCCAGAATCTTGCCGACACAGAAATGCTACCTGTGATTTGTGTGGTAAAGTAGGTCACATTGACAATGCGTGTAGATGTTACCGCTGTGGGTACACCAAGCACTCACCAGACTCCTGTTGGCATAAGCATGCTATATGCAACTTTTGTGGCAAAGAAGGCCACATTGATAATGCATGTAAGGCAAAATTAAAGAACAAAAACCCACCACAGCAAATGAAAGCGGGGGAACGACGTCCACGACGTGGCAAAGGGCAAAGGTATGAGTCAGATGATAGTGACGACTCATTATCCGATTTCAGAGGGGGAATTAATTGGAGGTGTTACCAGTATTGAATGGAATCCCCAAGATTCCCTGGGATCCTTTGGAATGAAGTCCAGTCTCTACTCTTCTTTGTAATTAGTCCGTAACTTGCATGTAGACATTTGAAAGAAAGGTTAAATATACAGACAGAACGCAACTACTTTTTAAAACATTTTTCAGTTCAAAGGAATTTCATTTGCACAGCTGCTCAGCGTTTCTTGTCCATATATATATATATATGTGACATATATTGAAGCTACGTTAAAAGACATCCGCCAGATCAGATATTCAGCTTTAGAAAGAGTGAGTTATGTTATTAGTTAGCTATACATCTTACACATATTATATACACCTTGTATAAAACAGTATAAAAGTAAGGATGTTTTGATGTGGCCTTACTATGTGCATTAGCTATAATACCAACTTACCACAGTTCTTAACAGATCTGGATGCATCATATCAGCTTTTTGTCATTGTTAACTTGTCAAAAGTCAATCGTATCTTCTTCTTGGCTGACAGCTTCATGTGTTAAGGATGAGCCTGTGGCTGTATCTTATGAGTTTGGGCCGATGTGAACGTCTTTGACTGGGTGCCATCTTTGACTGGGTGCCATCTTTGACCATGTGCCATCTTTGACCGGCTTGATAGAAAACGGTTTATCTAGGGCAGATGAAGATATAAATAGGCTACCAATTACTAATTTAAAGTTTCATAACATCCATTAATCGTTTCAGTCCATTATTATCTTCATCTGCCCTAAATAAACCGTTTTCTATCAAGCCGGTCAAAGATGGTAGCCAGTATAGATGGCACCCAGTCAAAGACATTCACATTGGCCCAAACTAACAAGACACCGCCTGTACATTGTGTCATTAATTAAGTCACACCATGTGTGAGGCAATTGAATTAATTGAATGACTTGAATAGTATGATAATGTACTGTATTACATGAGCCACGTTGTATTCACAACCAGTGCTGTATGTACCGTATATAACACTACTTATAACCCCGATATTTTTTTTTCCCCGACGCATAACATGCAATTTAAGGAAAACGATCTGAAATGAATTTTTCTAAAATTTATTTTAAAACGATCTGTAGTTCCATGTATGTAATACAAAATGTAAAGGGAAAATATCAATTAAAGATTGATCTGAAATCCTACCCTAAAACTGTGCTAAAATGCACTGAATAGGTATACCAGTAATCCTACTCCAGTAGGTTGCACTATAGACAAGTGCACAGCTCCCTGAACCAGACTGACACTCAAGTCCTACTGAGGGTCAAAATCTAGGTCACACCAGAGTGATCTGACAATATCTAATACATAGATAAAACATGTGAGAAATTCACAGTAGGCTTAATTTATTATATAAATAAATTAAAGTGTGGCCTACCCCTATTTCCTGAATGTCTACCT
This sequence comes from Harmothoe impar, assembly GCA_947462335.1. NCBI lineage: Eukaryota > Metazoa > Annelida > Polychaeta > Phyllodocida > Polynoidae > Harmothoe > Harmothoe impar. Next base: position 5,914,080 of record OX381714.1, on the reverse strand, counting down.
GATGAATCTCTGAACAAGATGAAACACCAGAACTCACCAGACCAGTATTCACTGCTTCACTAACTTTGGCATGAGAAATTAAAAACAATTTCTTAAATCCCTACTATTTATTTTCTATCTGATAGAAATAAATACCCACAATATGGGTCAACTGAAACTTTTTGATTTGTGTATTCTACACTAATTAAAATAAAAAAGTTGAATCAGGGAATCCCATTGCTGGGAGATTTCATGTGATATTGACCCAAATACACATGGAACAGCCAATGAAAGTGAAGCAATGTAAACCACCTGGTCACATGTCATGTCCGACATGTCAGGGAGCGCCAAAAACGACTTACCTGTTCAGTTCTGAGTGTAATAAACAAAGAGAATGTAGGGGGGAGTATAGCCCTAAGTCCACAGCGGCAGGAATAGGTCAGATCCTGCGTTAAAATGGTATTGCCCCTCTGCCGCCTCTGTTACGCCGGATTTCGCCTCTATTTTGCCGGCGTCCACAGCGAAAAAGAAGCGAAATGGGGGCGGCAGAGGTGCGATACTGTTTTGACGCAAATTTTTTAAAATGATTTTCAGGTACCCATTCCCGAGAGGTAAAGTTTTCCCAGAAATACAATGTTTTGATGCAAGATCCTGTCGCCGTGGATTTTGGGCTTATCAATTAGCATGTATTCAATGTGGTGTTAACTGTGTTATGTATGTGGTTCTCACATCTTGAGCCAGGTGGCAGCATCTGACCTGTCAAGGTTTGAGAAGCTGCTTGGTATTGGGTGGCATTCATCACCTCACCTTTCTGTACAAAAAGGATGTAGGCTGTGTCTCACGACCTTGGGACAATATTTTTGTCTCTGACCGGGTGCCGTCTCTGACCAGGTGCCGTCTCTGACCGGGTGCCGTCTCTGACCGGCTTGGCTTGATAAGGTCAAAATACTAGCAGCAGGAGGCTGATTATAATTATAACTATGATTATATAACAACCGCCATAACGTTTTTCCAAATCCTTATATATATGAGTATAATTCTTTTTAAAACACCTTTTTCTGACACCTGGTCAGAGACGGCAGCCGGTCAGAGACGGCAGCCGGTCAGAGACGGCACCCGATCAGAGACAAAAACATTTTCCCAAGGTCGTGAGACACAGCCTCTAGGCTGCACTGCACTAATTGGTGACGTATTTCGTAAAATGTTCCTTAGGGCACACAAAAAAAAGTTGGTCTATGGATTTTGTTTTACAAAAATAGGTACTGTATGGCAATTACTTTTTTTCCCCAATCTTTTTTTGTCTATAGAATTTAACCTTAAATTAGGAGGGCCGGCGAATTTTTTCCCCTCAGGAAAATCTCTTTTTTTTAATGTTTAATAACTGATATTTTCTGTCTAATGATGACAGAAAAGATCACCAAAAAAGAATAAAAAAAAACAATTTATCAGAAAAATGATACAGGCCCAGTCCATACACACAATTTTTTCCATTTTCGAAAATATGGTACTGGAAATCCGTGGACAAACTTTTTTATTTGGTGTGGCATTATATTTAAATATATGGTTGATATTAAAAATTCTATGCCCATTCCTAATCTAATTTTCTTGCATCTATGAGTACATATGTAGATGCCCTTAAAGCGACAAATCAGGTAAAACAACAAACGATTGTAGAACACTGGCTTCTATAATCATATTATATCCTGATGCGATCATCTTAATACAAAGAATCATTGATCAGTTCTTTCATGTAATCATCGAAACAACATTTATACCATGGGCTTGGCCAAACCCACATTGTTAAGTACGATCACTTCGGTGTTGAGAAACATTAAACCTTGAAAAACTTGAAAATATTTTCCCACTTTAGTCCTATATAGCATATGTGCAAACATATATATTTGCGCTTTGTTGGGCTTAGCCACTATTATTTTCTCATAGATATACATTTTCCCAAAATATTAAAATCCATTAAAAGGGTTGTTTTGTGATTGGATCTATCTATACAGGCCTTTTATTCTAGTGTGGCCATACAGTGGCGGATCCAGGATTTTCCAGAGGGGGGGGGGCCCAAACCTGGCCAACCATGGAGTGACTGCTTGTTCCCACGCACAGCGCAAGTGAAGCGCAGCGCAAAAAAATTACAGAAGCCATACTAGGGGGGTTTGGGGGCATGCTGATGTGCTGTGTCTATATGGTATTGTCCCCTTCTCTCTTTTTCCCCTCTCTTTTTATTTTTTTTTTTTTTGGGGGGGGGGGGGGGGGGGGCAAGGCCTGTCGGGCCACCCCCCTGGATCCGCCAATGCCATACCTGTTGACACTGGTTATGCAGTAGCAGATCGGGCATATTTCCATAATCCAAGTGCATACCAGGTAACAAGTTGAAGTTCTTTTAACGTTCTTTCAACGTCATTTACAGAGTGAAATAACGTTTTTTATGCATTTAGCCTAACTCCATTTCATGGACTCAACTCAACGTTGAATTAACGTTAAATCAACATTAAACCATGACTGGACCAATGCTGAGTTGACACATACATTCTACTGCAAAAAGAGTCCATGCACTACTACAAAATGTATGTGATATTTACTTTTATTTAACTTGTGTCGGATGACAGTGACTCATCAAATGATGACTCATCAGAAGATGAGTTCAACTGAGACGTCAATAATGAAGGGATTCAATGGAGAAAAGACCGGCAAAAATACCTTCAAACTTAACATTTCCTTCAGTGAATACACCTTAATTGTTGAGTCCCATATAGGGTGGAGAGATCTAACATCATGATATGACAATGATGAATATACAAATAAAAAACGTTTTAATGGGACGCGTTATCTCTACCGTAACACCTCACGTATAACCCTATCTCACATATATAGCTGCACCCCGACTTTGGGCCACTCCTATAAGCCACACTGACTATCTGATCACGGTGACTTTTGTACTGTACTGTAGGAGCAAAAACTAGCGTATGAGCAGCACCCAGACTCTGTGCTTTATATTTTACGGTATAGACCCATGCATCAAGAAAGGGTGACATTTTCATAATAGTTGTGTTTACGTTGGTTTTAGCATGACCATCGTAACATTGTCCGTAATGTCAGGAGATTTACAGGACGATTAAGTAACGTAAAATCCCACCTATAAGCCGAACCCCCCACTTGAGAAAAAAATTCACCCAATACAAAATAGGTTTAAACATCGTTTTCTCTTTATTCAAATGCATTAAAACCCCACCTAGCCGAACCCCAAATTATAGAAAATAAAAACGCCAAATAAAATTCGTCTGAAACGTGGGATTTAACGGTAATATATATATATATTAGAATGCAGGACTTTAAGGTTCAATCTACATATTTGTCGGTCATGCTTCGGACATGTTCTAAATCTCTTTCATTGTATTGTATTATATTGTACCCTGTGCTGTATGTACTGTATAACACTTTGACCTTATGATACTTTAATAATAATTGTAATAATATAAGATAATATATACAAAAACTGGGTGGATGCGCAATGAGAATTCATTGTTCTATGTTAACATTATGTGCCGAATAGGTACCAATTTGCTAAGGGTACGCACAAGCGGGGTATGATTTTGCCTTGGACAGGTTAATTAGCTTATCTTATTCAACAAATACAAGAAAATATAGGAAAATATAGGAGAACAAGTAGCAAAGTGGTTAGGTGGGATAGATCAGAAAAATTTGCCATTGGGGACAAAAAATGCTCAGAGGTCTAAGGGTAAGGCAGGGACTGGGGGGATGCAATTTCTGACTCCTCTAGACTCCACCAGTGGGGGACGGGTAGGGCCTAAATCTAAACATAAAAGTCATCCAATTTCCTAGAAAACCCTGGTATGAGATGTAACATACATAGTAGGCTAGTCCTACCCAAAAGACAAATAGAAAAAAGCAAAGAGTAAAATTCTAATTCAATTTTGATTTAATTAGCGGTAGGCATAGGGCCTAGGGGGACTATATTTTGAGCCACTCGTCTGAATTCATCATAAATCTTGCATAATGTAACGATGGTAAAGGGCCTAGCACATTAATTAAAGCACCTATACATATTAGGCCACACCAAAAAAAAAAGTTGGTCAATGGATTTCACTTTTCAAAAAATGTTGCGAGCGAGCAAATTTTTTTTTTTTTTAACCAGCCTCCAACTTAAGTTCTTAGTGGACCCCTAACATAAAAATTTATTGGTTGATCTAGGGGAATTACTGGAAGAAAATTAAAAAAAAAAAAAAAAAAATCTCAATTTTGAAAAAAATGAGGCAAGCGAAATCCATTGACAATTTTTTTTCAAAAAAAAATAAATTTCCATTTCCGAAAATAAGGTGCGCGAAATCCATTGACCAACTCTTTTTTTTGGTGTGGCCTTATATAGTAATTATCAGGCCCCTGAAGCCCTACCTGAGGCATACAAACGCTACCACTATTGCGCATCACTTAAATTTTATTCCAAAAGAAGTCTTGTTGTCTGACTGCTGCTGGCTCCACCTTGTGTATTTGAGAGACAACTCTCCGGCAACAAGGCGTGAGAGCCACCATAGTGGATTACAATCTAATCTAATCTGCTGCCATCAGGCTTTCTAATGGCTTGATGAGGAATAACTGATGATAAGTGATATTAAATAGTGTTCCTTTAATACATGTACACGATATTTTTCATGGATAGACGGTAGGTTACCATTTCTAAGCCAATCCGCCTCAACATGTCCACGTTGAGTATCACAAAATGCACCTATTATCGCCCCTGATATGGCCATGCAAATACCATTCAAACAACTGTAGTGGGACGCCGCTGTACTATTTCTATAGAACCAGTTTGGGTTATATTGAGTATGTGTGTTGCCGTGTATCCAGGCCGCACTCCTGTCTAGTGCCGGGTATGTGGTTACATAAGCCTGCACCTGAGGATTGGTGGAGCGCGACCTGGTAATGTGCATTGAGCCGAGACCGCCACGTGTCACCCGATGTATCCCGGGTACCGTGTCGGCCCGGATACACCGGTGCATGGTTACCCGGAGTTCCTCGGGAACTCAAGTGTTTACGAGTAATGGAGAGAATTAAATAAGGATCAGTATATAAATTATATAAGACCTGGGGTTCTGCTAATCGAGGACCCAGTCTTGCTGTGCACTTCGGCCAGCCTGACTGCTCCACAACAGAGATTCCCCGAACTCTGTTGTACCTTTTTGGCCTAGTCCTGCTGCTGCTTCCAACTTGGTCACCCTGCGTCTTTCTCTGTTCTACCCTCTGGGGGAACTAGAGGAGATAGACGCACTGGTGGACAACTCCGGACACAGAACTCCCTCTGTGGAGTCTGGTCCAGATGGAGTCAACCAAGATGGAAGAGAGCCTTGGATCTCAGGAATTATGTACTAGACCGTGAGCGTATACCTCCTGTATGTTCATATGACCACTGGTGTTCAGAAGCATATTTGATTGTTGCTATCCGACTATATGATTACGTGCCGTATGTCAGAATGAATAAAGTGTAATTTCTGAACAACCTATTTTCGAATCTGGAGTTTTTCATAGCCGATGCCTATTTAGAATAGCCAACAGCTACACAACAAATTAACATCAAGTCATCACGGTTATTATAGGCAGTTCTCTGGATAAGACCCTTAGCTATCCTCCCCTGCTTTGTGAAGCGTGGATGCTGCTGTTATCCTCTTATTTTGGACTCTTGGCCGAACTACACGGTCAAGGTGAAGACAACAAAATGGCGTGTCAAATTGACATTTCTGATGAAAAAGCCTGAACTATCCAGCAGTCTTTCTACATGCTCTAGTTAGTAATGGATATCGAATTTTAGAAAAACAGCAACAGCTCTCTAGACATAAACCGCAACCTTCTTTAAGTGATATCTTGTGTGCAAATGGGTAGATGGAAGACATTTCTATGTTATTCACCAAGCCCCGACATCGATTTTGGCACTTTTCCAACCAAAATCACTAAATTGGCAATATCTTTCAAGTTCTTTTTTTTAGGGACATGACTTTTTTTTTCAATATTCAGCTGAGGAAGTGGCAATTTTTAAAGCAAGAATAGGTAAGATGGGTGCTATATTTCGAAAGCTATGGTAAATTGAAAAACCGGCTAGGTGCATAACTATAAGCTACGTCGACCCAGATGGTAGGGATGTATCGGAGTAGAACATCACACTGTAGTAGAGTCTGGGACCTCCTCGCTAATAATTCAATTCTAAAACTGTATGGTGCTGTTGCACCAATTTGGGCAACCCATCTCAGATATGACGACTTAAATTCATCACAGTGAGGACATAGGTTCTCACAAGGACACTAGAGTCGTCATTTTGACGACTTAAAGGGGCATTCTCACCACTTGCACTTACCACATAGCAGACTAGAACAGTACCAGAATTATGAGTGGGAAACGCTCGGTGAGAATGCCACTTTAAGGTTGTCAACTGTGAGGAATTAGACCCTAGATAGAGGATACCTTGTGGACCAGGTATAATCTTTACAGTATATTTCTATGGGTGGAATTATAGTATGCACTCCCACAGTAGTAAATTGTGCCTAAATCTGATAATACGTTGAATTCTACCCTTTAAAGTGGCATTCTCACCGAGCGTTTCCCACTCACAATTCTAGTACTGTTCCAGTCTGCCATGTGGTAAGTGCGAGTGGTGAGAATGCCTCTTTAACTCTGGAATGGAATTAACTATTCAATGATGGATGTCGCAAAAAGATTACATTTGTCGTCATGATGCACCAATGCAGCCCCGGTAACTTGCCGGCCCTTCGGGAGTGTCTCAACCCCATAGGGTCTGCATGATGCATGAATGCAGCTATCACATGCATCATGCCGACCAAGGACATGATGCATTAAGGCACTGTGCCGCCCATAAAGTGTCAGTAAAGTATACAGTACATGAAGTATGGTGATAGGGAAAAATTGTTTTTTTAATCGAGATTGATTTTTGAGCCCTAATCATCAGACCAATCATCAGACCATGTCACTTTAAAGACATTGTTTTATATCAAGTATATCGAGTATCGAATGCAATTATTATACAAGTTTAAGTTTATTATTAAACACAATACTAGTGATAATAGGGTGATTATTGCGAAACATTGGTTTGGTGTAAAGTAGGACAAGCGAAGAAAGTCATAGCTATCATTTTCAATATAAAGACCGTCAAAGAATTATGTATAGTTAGGGGTGCTGGAGGCAGAAAGGCAATGTGCCCGAGCTAGTTTTTGGTACCAACCAATTTAATCCAATAAATTTACTTCAAGAATCGCTATAAAACAGTCTTTATTTATAGTACAGTGTAATTACAGTTACATTGAAACCCTAGACCATTAATCAAAACCTTTTTGTTGTCACCATGACAGTCCATATCACGAATATTGAATAGATAGAACAATCATAAATAAATACTCACACATATCACAAACATAATATCACAAATCAACACTGGAGTGCCCCTGAATGGACACATCACAGATGCACAATTCCCAGCTGCCACATGCTCCCTCACTGACAGGTAACAGTCACTAGACAATCAAATTAAAAATCAATAATGAAAACATCCGGCTGACAGCCTTACTGATAGTATGGACTTCCAGTACCGACTGATTAGAACGGACCATGGGATGCTCATTTATAACGAGATATCTAGAGATAAGGTTGATATGTGTCGACTAAACTGACGCCGCCCCCGCGCATTCACAGACCAGGCATCTCCCAGCAGATTCTCTCATCTGTTTCTTCCTCTATGCCAAAATGCAGCAGATCACACTAAAACTTACTGACGCCATACTTTTAAAATAATCATATATTCAATTGTGGTAATGATATCCCAGCGAACAAAAATACATTATTTTATGTCGAAATATTCTTTTTAACGTTACATAATGTTTTACCATATTGAAGAGCCATAGAGAAATGTTATCGTACTGTGTACAACGTTTTTTGTTTAGGTTTTAAAAAGACATGTTCCAAAATCTTAGGGTAGATAGGTCGGATTTCTTTTTTACTTTCTTTTACAGCTTGAGAGTACAATTATAATGAGTCGCGAATTACGACATTGACTTGCGACTCATCAGAATTTCTCAAGTAATTGTATTTATCAAGAAATTGTTTTATAATCCTCTTTAAAGGTCATTTCCTCAAGGCAGCCTATTATCTAGGGCACTGCAGTTAGTGGGAGTTTGTAGTTTTTTGACCAAGTGATTGCTAAAAAATAATTGAAAATAAGAATTTACAAAAGAAAATCTCCAAAACTGAGAAATAAATGCAAGGGTCGGCCCTTTTTGAAATCTAGGGTGAGGTTGCATGAAACACACCTTTTTTCTATTTGGCATTACTGAGACATAGTTTTAAAATCATGATGCGGATAGCAGAGCAGACAAGTACATAATGAAGTAATGTTTTTGTCCCACCTTCCACAGTACTCGGAGCTTTTGGGCAGAGTCTTATTTGAGACTGTGGTGGGAGAGTGTCCAGCGAACAGGAACCAGAAATGGAAGTAGATTGTTTGATGGTAAAACTACCATCAAACCTTCTGGTTCCTGTTCACTGGTTCCAAGTGAACCACAGGGACTGTCAAAACCCAGCAAAATCCCAAGTTCAAGGTCAAATGGCAGTCACCAGAGCCTTCCTTCGGAAGGATTTGGGAATGAGAGTACGACAGTAATCAGTTGCCCCCATTTGCCTTTGAGCAGGAGGAGACCTGGTGTCGCACCATGGTTGCAAAATGTAATATGGGAGCTGATGGCTAGTTTCGACACGGCAACATAGATATTCTTTAAACAAAAACCCTATTGACAGTTTAAATTATTGTCAATACATGTAGTGCATAATATTCCTGTTATTGACACTTCCCCAAACACACTGTCAATAGTGGGAGATTTTTGTCATATTCACAGTTCCTCACCTGAAGTGCTCAAAATCAACCTTGGGGTCAAAATAGACTTAGGGTCAAAATCAAATTCGGGTTCCAAATGAACTCTGGGTTCAAAATCGGGTTTGGAGTCAAGATCGGTTTTGAAGTCAAAACCGGCAGTATAACCGGGTTGAAGTTAAAATTGGCAAATCATTTTTGAGTCAATATTGGCAAAATCAGTTTTGGAGACGACATTGGTTTTGGAGGTCAAAATCATGTTTTTGAGTAAAAGGTGGCAAAATCAGTTAGGAGTCAAAATTGGTGAATTGGTTGGCCTCGGTATCCACATGAGGCTTAGTGACATGTAACATGAGGCTTGAAAAGATGGGACATGAGCAATTCTTAGAATTGACATAGGACATGGGCATTATTGGCATTATTAAGCAATATTGAAATGCGACATGGCCATATAATTGACATGCGCCATGGAGACCCCCAGTCCAGACCCTTTGAAATGGGCATGCCTCTATGAGGGGGTGGGGATGATGAATTTATGTACTTCAACTTGTGTGCTGAACCACCCTCCCTTTCAAAATTCTTGGAATTAGTCGCAAAAAAAGAGGTTTGTTTCAGGTCACCCGACCGAGCCTATCAAAACAGGGCCGACCCTATGTTTTTTAAATAAAATTTTACACTTTTCTGGGTTAATTTTAGGTTGACAAAAGTTTTGAAAAAATCTTCCTATTTACACACCTTTTGAGTCAATTTTAGGGTATATAGAGGGACTGTAAAAAAAAATCCGACCTACCGACCCTAGTGTTTCTTCACATGTCACCTGACACAAACCTTTTTTTTATTTGGCCTTAGCTCCAGGCATGGGGATGGGAAGGTGGTATTGGTCTGATGTGGGTGACGGAGGTGCTATACGGGGGAGAGCCTATGCTGGTTCCAGAGGCATGTGCCAGGAGGCTCAGGTAGTCGTGTGTCAAGCCTCCATTTTCCCCCTTTGTGCAGTTTACTTTGAAGGGTTCTCTCTCATTTACTATCTGTTTATATTCTGTATAAATTAGATCAATGTTTTCCCCAAGACATGGTTTTTAATTAGATAAGCTTACAGCACTGTGAATATTTCAAATCTCAGAGAAATAGAGCATTAACACCTCTGTAGGTGACCACATGTCAGTCAGTCAGAGTGTAATTAATGCATTGTCTCTCAATCATGCTAAGTCCCTCACTTCACACCTGAGACAATGGGGAGGTGATTAAGGTGATTCAGATAGGGGTGGGAGGTCACCCATCAGTCTTATCAGTGTTATCTGTTGCCATTGTTCCTAGGTGTGAACAGCGGCTGATTTACCCACAATGCACTGCTCTGATTCAGGGGACAGTAAGAAAATGGCGGCTCCCATGCCATGTAGGCTATCCTCCCTATTGGTGAGTGGTTGTGACGTAGTTTGGGGTCGGACCACTCAGATCAGAGTTACCACCAGTTTGGGACCTGAGTTGGGAGCCCAGCATGCTAGGCCCCTCCCTCCGTGTCTGAAGGTAGGCCCAATATAATGAGCTGCTCGGAGCTGGGAGACCAGAGAGGTAGGAGAGCAGGCCCTGTGAACATCTTGAAATAGTCAGAGGTGTTGGCGTGGGAGACCATTGACCATTGTTGGAATTGGCAAGAATTTAGAACTTGGTTATAGAAAAGTCTTCTCTGTGTCATGTGACAACACATGTCCGGGTGACCAGCTGCCTGTCAGTGCATTAAAAGGAGCCCAGCTGTCTTCCTCAGAGCTCTGCTGGGGCTGGGAGAAAACTGCTGCGGTCGGGAGAAAACTGCTGCGGCTGGGAGAAAACTGCTGCGGTCGGGAGAAAACTGCTGTGGTCGGGAGAAAACTGCTGCGGTCAGGAGAAAACTGCTGCGGTCAGGAGAAAATTGCTGCGGTCAGGAGAAAACTGCTGCGGTCAGGAGAAAACTGCTGCGGTCAGGAGAAAACTGCTGCGGTCGGGAGAAAATTGCTGCGGTCAGGAGAAAACTGCTGCAGTCAGGAGAAAACTGCTGCGGTCAGGAGAAAACTGCTGCGGTCAGGAGAAAACTGTTGTGGTCGGGAGAAAACTGCTGTGGTCGGGAGAAAATTGCTGCGGTCGGGAGAAAACTGCTGCGGTCGGGAGAAAACTGCTGTGGTCGGGAGAAAACTGCTGCGGTCGGGAGAAAACTGCTGCGGTCGGGAGAAAACTGCTGTGGTCGGGAGAAAACTGCTGCGGTCGGGCGAAAACTGCTGCGGTCGGGAGAAAACTGCTGTGGTCGGGAGAAAACTGCTGCGGTCGGGAGAAAACTGCTGCGGTCGGGAGAAAACTGCTGCAGTCGGGAGAAAACTGCTGCAGTCGGGAGAAAACTGCTGCAGTTTTGAGGGATCTGCTGTCATCTTGAGGGCCGTGCTGCTGTCCTGACCATGGAGCTGTGAGTATTGTCAGTCTTATTTTTTAACCCTTTAAGGATGGCATGATGGCTAAAGCATGATGCTCTGGTCGTCATAATGCAGGAATGTAGTCCTGGCGAGTAACTCGCCAGGTCTACATTCAAGCATCATGCCGACCATACAGGGTTCAGACACCCCCGAAGGGTCAGCATTGGTGCATCATAATGACAAATGTCATCTATTAGTGACATCCGTACTTAAATGGTTAAAGGAGCAAGTGTCACCAAGAGCTAAAATATGGAGGTTGAAAGGAGTTTTAATGAACTAATCAATCATATAAGCAGCTGTAATGAACAATTTATGGGAAGGCAAAATAATCCCATTTGACATAAAACAAAAGGACAAAAATTGTCAGATTGTGTTATCAAACTAAAGCTAATAATGCCAGGTCAGAAAAAATTGCTGTTTTGGGAAAATCCATTAAGCTTCCCCATCTAGTAATACATGACTCGGCCCTTTACTGGTATTCTGTCAACTGCTAGAAGTAGAAAAAGATGGGGGAAAGTTGTATTGCATCTAAATATTTTTCCTAACGATTTTCTATAAGGGCAACAATTATTCTGGTATGTCATTTTTGTCAGTCTACTGTCATCGTGGGTAATGCTTTAAAATCATAAATAGAGTATGCTGTGTAGATTTATTATGATTATAGCAGATGTATAGTTAAGTTGTTTAGAATAACTCAGCATGATTATTTTGCTATATAAAGATCTATATTCTGCATAGTCTTACATTGTAGTATATTTCTTATGGGGGCCTGTGACCCCCCCCCCCCCATCCTCTTCTTACCTATTTAATATAATCTTAAAACATAGCTGAATTACAGCTATCATGGCCTAAGACTGATTTTGCAAGGTATGGACTTAAAGAATATGTGAGGTAATACACGTAAATATCAAGGCAACTCCAACAGGTTGTTACTTCTTGCATTATTCTACCTGGAAGATCCCTTTGCCTGTACTGAACTACCCTCATCCTAAATCCTGCCAGTGGACAGGAAAGGATTTGGGAATGAGAGTAGTACTGAACTAGCGGCTACCCAGCTAGAAAAATACTACAGTAAAATTATAGTATTCACTGTAGTATACTATAGTAAATTAACTATAGTGTTTTCGTCCACTATAGTATCTACTCTAGTATACCATAGTAGATTTACTAGAGTAAACTACATTATTTACTGTGGTATACTACAGTATTCTACAATTTACTGTAGAATACTGTAGTAAATTTACTGTAGTGTTTTCGTTTCCTATGGCATATACTATAGTATACCATACTTTATATACTAGAGTAAATTACAGTATTACTGTAGTATTCTATAATATACTATAGTTTAGTAAATTATTTACTGTAGTGTACTATAGTAAACTAACTATAGTGTTTTCGTCCACTGTAGTATCTAATATTGTATATTATAGTATATTTACTACAGTAAATTACTGGATTCACTGCGATATATTGTTGTGCACTACAGTATATATATATACTATAGTTTTTACTAAAGTATACTACTGAATACATTATAGTCTATAGTGTATTGTCCCCATGAACCACATTTTATTTATCTTAATTCATCATCATTTCATCATTTAATTTTCCTTTTGTAGTAAGTGATCTGCAGATCCTGGGTTAACTGGTGATGTGTTGGTAGCGTGAAGACTGGTGTTGCGATTTGGTACTGAAATCTATAGAACAATGGTTTATGTATTATGTAATTGGTAAACTATAAATGTAGCCAGTTATGATACATTCATGTATCGATTAGATCTACATTTCTAAAATTGACAGGGGCATGGGACCCCCCCCCCCCCTCCAATATATACAATTTACCCCTAAGCTTCTCGGCACTCCTGGACACTCCTCCCGGCCTCCTGGACACTCCTCCCGATGGCTAGATAGTAGGGGCCGCCCCCATACCCCCTGGAATGCGTGGAAAACATGTGAACTTGTGAACAAATAAATCAAAGAAATTCTCAAATTGAAACAAATTATATATGTCTAGATGTAAAATTAGCCACAAATTCCATTACTGATACTTGTTTTGCTTAATCATGAGTGGCAATGTAAGTGGCTATAGCAGACAGTTATATAATATTCCAGTATCAAACTTACTCTATTTCTATTTGTTTATGTAGCAACCAAACATATTGGTAGTCTAGCATGAATAATTGTATATTTTTCATAAATACAGGTTAAATGATGCTAATATCAAAAGTACATACCGTTAACCTAACTTGCTCTGTGACCAGTGCATACAGCACGTGTAGGTATATATACATGCACATGTATTAAATACATGTGCAGCATGTCCAGTCCCCTCTGCTGCCTCCAGCCAAATGTGGGTTAATCCATATCTAGGTCAGGCATTGTTTTAGTGAGGGGTGAGCCTCACACCTTGTAGTAGCAGTAGTGGTGCAGTCACAGCTTTCTTCAGACAGTGTCGCCATGAGGGGTGGTGAGGGTGGTTTGGACAGTGGAGGGGTTGGGTGGGGGGAGGTGAGGGGAGGTAGGTGATAAAACACACACACATAGACATTCAAACTGACAAATTTCTTATTATTATAGGTTAGCCTTCAACAATATCAGAATAAAATTCTACACATCGATAGTATTGTGGACATATTTTCCATTTCTCTCAGTGATAAATAGAAGGACGTTGGTTCTGTTCCTAGGAATTGGTACAAATGTATGTACAATGTATAGTATTGTTCACATACGATTTCACAAGATATACCTTTCCTAAAAACCCTCAGATTTAATATTAAAAGAAAATACACACGAAAATATTGCAGTATTAACTTCTAACATAGTATTCTCTTGTACCAAGTTGTGCGGGAAATACTGTAGTAAACCATAGTAAAAATCACTTTTTAAATATATTTTGTACCCTATTGTATGGCTAAATATTGCATAAATGGCTAGACAATTTTTTTTAAATTCGATCTGTTGTAAAATGTCAGCAGGCTATAGGGCACCTTTGTAGTTGTAGGTGTGCGGGAAAATACCATAGGAAACTGTAGTAGCAATCATTATACTATGATACTAGTATACTATAGTACCATGGTGTGCGGGAAATACCATAGTAAACTGTAGTAACAATCATTATAGTATACTATAGTACCATGGTTTGCGGGAAATACCATAGTAAACTGTAGTAACAATCATTATAGTATACTATAGTACCATGGTGTGCGGGAAATACCAAAGGTAACTGCATCTTAGCAATTGTTATAGTATGCTATATCAGTATAGTACCAAGGTGTGTGGGATGTACCACGGTAAATTGTAGTAAAAAATCAATATAGTAGACACAAACTATATTATCATAACTACCATAAAGGAAACTATAGTAAACTATAGTACCAAACTATGAGAGAAATACTTCAGTTTACTAGATTATACTACAGAACTCGTCGCACAACCTGATACTATAGAATACTATAGTATAATACTACAGTAAACTGTAGGAAACTATAGTAAAGCAGACTATAGTTCTCTTTTGTATCAAGGTTTTGGTAATAACTATAGTATATCATAGTAAAACTATAGTGAACTATAGTTATTAAATTATAGTATTCTATAGTACCGGGTTGTGCGAGGCGTTCTGTAGTATAATCTAGTTTACTATAGTAAACTATAGTGATGGAAACTATAGTATACCTCAATATCATGGTATGTTGAGTATTACTGTAGTATTTTATAGTACACTACAGTAAACTATAGTACAATGTGCTGCATTATACTGTAGTAAACTACAGTGAACTATAGTTTACTATGATATACTAGAGTTTACTATAGTATACCATAGTGTTTACTATAGTATTTTTCTAGCTGGGTAGTCATTTGACCTGTGCCTTAGGGAGTGCTCACTTTTTAACAGGGGGAGGTGTAAGAAATGTCGACCCGTTAATGGGGCGAGGGGGATAAAAAATGTCCAACCTTCTTTAGAGGGGCAGGAAATAATGTCACCTGGTTCAGTTAAGTTTTTGACCCGCCTAGTGCGAGGTGCAAAAGTTGTAGACCCCTCTTGGCTGGAGATGGAAATAATGTTGACCCCTGTAGGGGTGTGTGAAAATAATGATGCATGCATGTATGTGAGAAAATCTCCCCATCCCCGTTGTTAACAAATGAGCATTCCCTAAATAGAAAACTGCTTACTCATCAGTAATACTAATTTCAGAATAACATTGAGACTGTTTTTCCTCATTTATTTTAGTGTTGGAGTCGCTCAGTGAAAGGCCATTGGAACTTTGCCCAGCATAATAGAAATATCCAGCTATTATTGTGTAGTGAACCGACTGATCCTGCTGCTGTTCATGAGAAAGTTAATTTATTTTAGCATTTAGCTACTTACCGAGGCTAGGACAAACCCTATACAAGTCTGGTCAACTTTATTATCAGAGAGAGGATCTGATCAGGATCTTCCCAATAACACAGACATCCACACATATCACAACACCATGGCGAATTATGGGTCAATTGAGCCTTTTGATATGGATCCAGAGAACTGGATGGCATACGAGGATAGAATTGAGATGTTTTTCGAGGCCAATTCTATTGAAGAAAACAAGAAAGTCTCAACCTTTCTCTCCCTGGTAGGTCCTGAATGCTATGACGTCATGAAAACTTTGTGCTCACCCGAAAAAACAAGTGACCAGACTTTAAGTGAACTGTTTCATATACTCCGAGGACACTTCTGTCCTAAGAAGATTGTTATTGCAGAGCGATACAGGTTTCATAATGCTCAACAGACAAAAGGAGAGAAGATAACAAGTTTTGTAACAAAACTAAAGAAGCTGTCTGAATATTGCCAGTTTGGTGATTTTCTTGATGAGATTCTACGGGATAGGTTCGTCTGTGGTTTGAAGGACCAGAATACGCTGCAGAAACTGTTAACAGAAGAAGACCTGACTTTCCAAAGTGCTGTCAGTATCGCCACGACCATGGAAACTGTAGGGAAAGACAGCAGGGATCTATCACAGTCATACCTACAGTCCGCTAGTGGAAAATCAAAGGGGGATGCTCAGTCCAAGAAGGGCAAGTTACCAAAAGGGAGTGGTCAACCGCATCACAGTTTAAAAGAGTTAAATGAAGGGGACGGACCTCAAATTAGAGGCAGGTCTAGGGTAAGACATATAATACCTCAACAGCCAGAAGGTTCTGAAGGGGAGCTGCTGCATGGGCCACCTAAGAGAGGGCAGTCCACTGAAGGGTTTGGTTCACAACATCATAGTCTGCTGCGTGAGTTAATTGATGGGGGCGGACTTGAAGTTAGAGATGGGTTTGGCAGGGTAAGAGACACAAGCCTCCAGCCGACTTCTTCCAGGGTTCCATGTCATCGTTGTGGTTATTCAGGACATCCCCCATACTTGTGCCGGCACAAAAATGCTACCTGCAATGTGTGTGGCAAAGTAGGTCACATTGACAATGCGTGTAGATGTTACCGCTGTGGGTACACCAAGCACTCACCAGACTCCTGTTGGCATAAGCATGCTATATGTAAACTCTGTGGCAAAGAAGGGCATATTGATAAGGTGTGCAAGACAGAGGACTAGGACAAAAGCCCTCCACGGCAAATGAAAGCAAAGAGGTGGCATCCACGGCATGGCAAAGGGAAATGGTGAGGGTGTGTGTTAGATGATAGAAACTCTTCAAGTGAGGACTCATCAAACGATTACTCATCAGGCTGATACTGAATGAGGCCAAAATAAAAGGTGTGTTTCAGGCAACCCGACCCTAGATTCAAAATAGGGCCTAGCATTTTTCCCCCAATTTTGGGAGATTTTTCTACTTTTTTTTATATTTTTGTGTGTTATTTTTTCTCAATTTTTACAAATTCTTTCAAAAATAACTAGCTGCCAATGACCTTAGAGGCATTATTAACTTCAGGAAATGGCTTTTTAAGAGGTGTTGATGTTCCTAGTGGATGGAGGAATTATTGAGTCATTCTGGTGAGGCGCGAGTCAATTTGTCGATTCGCGACTCATTCCTTGTACTCTCTATGTAAAAAAAACAAAGAAAAAAAAAGAATCCGACCTTCCTACCCTAGAAATTCTGACCATGTTGCCTGAAACACATCTTATTTTTTTTGGCCTGAGTTGAAGGTGAAGATAATGAAAAGGTAAAGCCTGCTACGACCAATATCTGTTAAGTAAACCATACAAAATGATGCCTAAATGCACAGTGTGCCTGGTTTACAAACAAACCATATAAGGCTGTGTCTCACCTGCATGGGCCTATTTTTTCGTCTATGACCGGGTGCAATTTTTGACCTGGTGACGTCTTTGACTGGGTGTCGTCTTTGACCAGCAAGATTCAAAAGGGCTTAAATAGGGGCTATGTCCACTGAAATGTCGGGAAATTTATGATATATATTTGCTTTTTCCTTGCTAGCCGGTCATAGATTGCACTCGGTCATAGATTGCACCTGGTCATAGACGAAAATATTGGCCCATGTTCGTGAGACACAGCCACAATCTGTTCTGGATTGCTGTGCTGTACTGCTACACTGTAAATCTAGTGTTTAGATCCTGAACTGCATTGTTTAGATTTTGAACACTTCTTGTCCCACATTTCTAAACACTTTCTTTTGGTAAACACATTTAACTTTGAACATGTTTCGAAAAAAATTGTCTGGTCAAGTTCCAGTGTAGTGTTTTAATTGGCAAGTGTTTAGGGACATGATGTTTAGATATAGTCAGTGTTGTGTTTAGCTCTGGTAAGCGTTTAGATATATAGTATTTCACTGGAAGAGGTGTTTAGATATAGTGGTTAGCCTAAGGAAATGTTTAGATATTAGCCTAAGGAAGTGTTTAGATATATAGTGTTTGCTGTAAAACCTTGCGTACACACCTAACTGGGGTATAAGCTGCACCTAGACTTTAGGCTGATTCTATAAGTCGCACCAGGGTTTGATTATGGCGACTCTAGTACTGTACTATAGTAGCTAAAACTTGTGTATAAGGCGACTCTGGGCTGATCCTATAAGCCGCACCGGTGATCTGACTCGCATACAAGCCACGGCTTATATGTGAGGTTTTACGGTAGCTTTAGGAAGTGTTGAGATACATAGTGGTTAACTGAGAAAAGTGTTTAGATTATACACTGTTAGAAGTAACCACTGTAAATTTACAGCAAAATGTGCTAGCAGTTTTGGTTCCAGCACATTTTGCTGTAAATTTACAGCAACTCAGTTGCTGTAATTAAACAGAAGAATGTGCTGTAAATTTACAGTATATTGTATGCTGTAATTCAACAGCAGAAAGTACTGTAAATGCCATACGCTAAATCATTTATCATCAATTATTGTTACTATCAATTGATCTCAATTGATATGCATGGAGAGAACCTTCCTGCATTTGTTCAGTTGCATTATGGATAACAAACATTACACAAGGTACTGGTTTTAATTCTTATCCAGCTAAACTGTATGTGATACCAGCACTACACAGTTCAGACAGTTAAAGAATTAACTTTCCCACAGATGTATCTACAATATACTTTTGATGATATTTGCATTATTTGACAAATTTCTGCAAGTTGAAATACTTTATACAATAACTTGCTGAAGCTTCTCTCACACATTTATATTTTACTATGTTTTGACACACTGGGGTCTTTATTTACATCCCAAAAATACGCTGTGCACAAGAATTGTTACACAAAATGATATAGTGCTGCCACTATGTGGCAGAAATCTACAGATCATGTGCTGTAAATTTACAACAACATTGCTGTAAATCTGATTTACACCACAGAAATTGGTAAATATACACCAAATAGTTCTGTTTTTCTGACTACAGCAAAATGTTCTGTAAATTTACAGTATATTGTGCTGTAAACAAACAGTAACTATTTACAGTGTAGTCATTACCCTCCGTCACATCTCATTACTTCATTTTTTATTTTATTGAATGTTAATTACAACTGTGGATGTATTTTACCCAATTGTCTGATCGCTTTCTGAAAATATATACAACTGTGTCACGCCATAACCAACAATTTGATTGCATATAAAGATATTCTAGTGTATTGAGAGGGGACCTAGCGGAAGCAAGGCAATGCGCCTAAGCTAGGATGATGCATCTACTTTTGTATTTGTTATCTCTTACCCAAGAAAACACTTAAAAAAATAAGGTTTAGCTTTAGAAGTGTTTAGATAGAGTGAGGTTAGTGAGGGCGACATCAGGTGAGCGGGATGACATGAAGGAAGTGGGGACGACATGAGGGTAGTAGGGCTGACAACAAACTGGCCTGCCTGTGTTTTGTGAACTCTGCCTCACCTGGCTGGTCAGGTTGGGGCGATATGAGGGTCGTGAGGATGGCCTGAGGGGAATGGGGGGGGGGAGTGGGGACGACATGAGGGGGTGGGGGCGACATGAGGGGAGTGGGGGCGACATGAGGGGAGTGGGGGCGACATGAGGGGAGTGGAGGCGACATGAGGGGAGTGAAGACAACATGAGGGGAGTGGGGGCGACATGAGGGCAGTGGGGCGACATGAGGGGAGGGGGGCGACACGAGGGCAGTTGGAGTGACATTAGGGGGCTGGGGACGACATGAGGGGAGTGGGGACGACATGAGGGAGTTGGGGTGACATGAGGGGAGTGGGGCGACATGAGGGGAGTGGGGAAGACATGAGGGGGTGGGGGGGGGCCGCGTGGGAGGGGTAGGGGCGACATGGGGGGAGTAGGGGCGACATGGGGGGAGTAGGGGCGACATGAGGGGAGTAGGGGCGACATGAGGGGAGTAGGGGCGACATGAGGGGAGTGGGACTGACATAAAACTGGCCAGCTCTGTCTCACCTGGCTGGTCAGGCTGGGGCGATATGAGGGTCGTGAGGATGGCATGAGGGGAATTGGGGGGGGGGGCAACATGGGGGGGGGGACGATATGAGGGGGGGTGGGGCAACATGAGGGGAGTGGGGCAACATAAAGGAAGTAGGGGGCAACATGAGGGGAGTGGGGACGACATGAGTGGAGTGGGGACGACATGAGGGGAGTGGGGACGACATGAGGGGAGTGGGGCAACATGAAGGAAGTAGGGGGCAGCATGAGAGGGGTGGGAACGACATGAGGGGAGTGGGGACGACATGGGAGGAGTGGGGACGACATGAGGGGAGTGGGGACGACATGAGGGGAGTGGGAACGACATGAGGGGAGTGGGGACGACATGGGGTGAGTGGGGACAACATGAGGGAAGTTGGACGGCATGACGGGGTATGGGGCGACATGAGGGGAGTGGGGGCGACATGAGGGGAGTGGGGCGACATGAGGGGAGTGGGGGGGGGCGACATGAGGGGAGTTGGGGGCGACATGAGGGGAGTGGGGGGGCGACATGAGGGGAGTTGGGGGCGACATGAGGGGAGTGGGGCGACATGAGGGGAGTGGGGCGACATGAGGGGAGTTGGGGGCGACATGAGGGGAGTGGGGGCGACATGAGGGGAGTGGGGGGCGACATGAGGGGAGTGGGGACGACATGAGGGGAGTGGGGACAACATGGGGGAGTGGGGATGACGTGAAGGGATTGAAGATGGCATGAGGTCCCAGCTAGCAAAACTCGTATGAAATCGTGTTATCTTATTGTAGTGATGGACTCATTACATGCTACGTGCAAATCTTTAAAACGTGGTTTTGACTACGTAATATTCAAGTAAAAATAATCATGTGTATTTTACGTAAATAAGGTACGTGATGTAGACACGTGATGTAGATTATCAATTATGCTATATGCTATATATGCTATATATATATGTAATGTAATTAAGATGGCCATGGCTGACATTAATCTGATCTCAGCATAATTATGTTGAAAACATGTAAACCTAAAATATTATTTGCACCTATTTTCTCCATTCTACAGAAACAAAAATAACAGATCATACATTCCAGACAAAAAAGTTATTCAAGTTTCCTTTTCTATGGAAATTCATTGTATTGAATAGATACGCATTTATGGTCAAAGTGTTGCCAATGTAGAATTCTATTGATATTGGTAAAGGGAGACATCTTCTGTCAAAAGTGTGAACTACTTGAAAGTTACAGGATATGTTTATGTTTATAAATACACCATGATCAGATGATAAATGGAATTGCCAAGGTTCCCGATTTAAGCTCCCATTTTGCATCTTAGGCCAATCTGGGCTTCCGATCTCATATCAAACATGTTTGAATTTTATTTATTTGATGCCCAACCATACACATACGTAGAGCTCTAATCGGCCAATTTATGCACAAGAATAACAGGTAATAGGTCTTTGCACCTGCTAAGACTGTATAGACCTGTATGATTGGTTCGTGAGAATCGTGAGAAAATCGGGTAGTGGAGCCCAGCTTAAGGGTATAAACATAACGCTTTTTTTGGAGAACAATAAAAACCTTATGAACCATTATTAACTTCTACCGCTTAAGACTAACTACCTGTACACTGACAACCCAGGCTAATATGAAGGTGGCTCAGTCTCATGAGTTTGTAACAGTTGAAACGTCTTTGACCGAGTGTCGTCTTTGACCGGTGTAGTCTTTGACCGGTGTAGTCTTTGACCGGGTGTCGTCTTTGACTGGGTATCTAGAAAAGATTTTTTTTCCAATTCTTTTTTATGTCATATATGTAATATGATCTAATGAACTTGGTGGGACTTCTTATTATACAATAAATTACCCAATTTCTTTACTATATAGTACTTTAACCCTACCCAGTCAAAGATGACACCCGGTCAAAGACTACACTGGTCAAAGATGACACCCGGTCAAAGACGTTTCAACTGTTACAAACTCGTGAGACTGAGCCAGGTACTCACTACGGAGGACTTTGGGTGATCATGCCCAATTGATCACCTTAGGCCATCAGAATAATCACGTAAAGTGATCATTTTGAGGATATAATTCCGCCACAAGGGGGACCCACTATACAACTATGTAACACATAGCCCTGGCTCCAGGTGATCTATTGACTAGCACCTATGGTACTATTGGTCATAGTTGTTGACAAATTGGAGGATATGATGAATATTGTCATAGTAGAAACTCAAGTGATTTCAAAGAGAATTAGGGCATTATTTTCTTAAAGAGGCCGATCTCTGAGAGTGGAGGAGTGTGGATCATGTAGTTCATGTAGTAGTAGTGGCCCAGCAAATTAGTTCCAGATTGTTTCATCCTGTTTTACCCCTGGAACTGTGTGCTCATTTCGTGCATTTTGTGTGACATGTATACCATGTAACAGACTCACACACACTGACACAGTGTTCCATGGAACAGATTCACAGTTCTGACAGATTTTTAAAAAGCTTATTCACACCAAATGACAAAATATATAATGCCCTAAACCAAAATGTTTAGTCATGTATTTTTAATTTCATTATGAATTACTAAAAGATAGGAAATACTTCAATACTTTTTACAACCAGCAGTATTTGACATAGATAGTCATAGCACACTATTGGTGTGTGTGCTGCTGGTTTGAACAAACTCATTCGATCAGGTTCCTAGCATTTCAACATAGGGCTGATGAATATATTTACCATTATAACCATCAACATTAGAGTTCACATGAGCAGCAGGAGATAGCCAGGCTTTTATCCAAACATGATGACCAGAGGAAAGGTGTCTAGCATCTGGACCTCTTAATGCTGCTTTCATTAAAATGATATGGCATCTATTTATATACATAATGAATGTTAATAGAAGGACAGGTGCATTGTCTGATTCACAATACATTGGGACCCTGTTTAGAAACTTATAGCTAAAGAAAATCATTCTCTTTAATCAGGAAAAGGGGTACAATCAACTTTGATGACACCTGGTGTCAAACATAACAGGTATTTGTGTGATGCAGTGTCACCTAGTTTCCCTTCTGGCACACACTCACACATCTTCAAACATAACCATTATCACTTTGTCAGGTTGGAATAGTGCATGGTTTTGACACCAGGTGTCATCTGTGTTGTTCCTTGTTATTCTCATGGGTGAAATGGAATCATTTTCATTGTTTACAACCATAATAACATGTTGTCAATGCAACTTAGACCTAGCTATACAGCTCTAATTCTATCAAGTTCCATTAGTGATTGAAAAACACACCATATGATTTGATTAAAGTGGCATTAAGAGGGACAGACCACAGACACCTTTCCTCTGGTAATCTTGTTTGGATAAAGGTCGGACCTTTTGTTACATGTGTATACAGCTGATAATTGGCATGAATTGTACACAACTTCATCAGGCCTACACTACCATGGTAGGAATCTTGTTGAATGAGATAGTATGCCCATATATATACAGCAGGGAGTGTACTAACAGATTTCTGCCATGGTGCCCTATGCCAACTTCTAAATATAATGAGTATTACAGACTTTCCTTTCTTTTTCAAAAAAATAAAAAAATGTGAAACAATATGGTTGGAAACATTTTTGTGCCATGGTACATGATGCTGTGTGAATATGTGTGAATATGTGTGAGTATGTGCCACTTCTTGTCCTATGGGGTATGGTGTCATATTGTGCCAATTAGTTCCATAGGACAACAGTCACACAAAGTGCACGTTCCAGAAACTAAGTCAAACTAATTTGCTGGGGGTCTGCACGGATCACTAGCCACCCCTGTTGTTATAATTACCTTGAACCAGTGGACCCAGCCTGGTCAGGTGAAATTGGCAGGGAGACCATGAATCAGGCTTGGCTTGGTATGAAACATTCTATAAAACTAGGATAAAGCTATCATGACCTCCTTAAATTAATTATTGAACTAGGCTTCTAGGGATACACGATGCAGAAAGGAATCCTTGTGTATTTAAGTGTTTATTTTTAACCGAATCCATGGGATGTGGTCTATTCAAGGGGTAGTATACCGTTTTCTGTGGACACACAAGTGGTAGTCTAGACAGTTAGTACACTGGTGGGTATCAATAGTATTGTATACTACCACTGGCATAGTCAAACTGCTGGTCACACCAGTGCAACTTATATACAGCAGTGAATTGCTGGAAGGGAACAACCAGCATCCTATTTCTTGGTTGCCTGAGCCATTATTTTCGGGGTACTTTGCCAGGGAATACGATCCTACAGGGCTGGGACATGCCTGGCTCTCAGGGATTGTGCTTGGGTGATTCTAAATTTAGCTGGGGTGTTATATAAACTCAACAACCCTGCCAGAGGATTTTACGATTTGGTTTAAGAAGTCTTAGCCTTTAACTATAGCTATTTACACACAAAGACACCTTTCTGTGTCAGAGACCAAAGTTAGAAGTGTTAGGATAGACAGTCACCTGTTATCACATTTCTGCCTTATCATGAGGACTAAAACTTGCTCTTGAAAAAGGCTGGATCATTGAGGTTGATGACCTTGAGGGGGCTAATTCTAATAATATTTGTCAATATTTTGTCATAACAAGAAAATATTGTAAAGGTCACGGCAATCATCAAATTGAGTACCCTGGGTCTTCATATTGATTACCTAGTATACTCTATAATTGAATCAAAAGGGTGATCATATTGATGACCTGGGTCCTCACTTGTGATCACTTTAAAGATCACTAGGGTACTACCTCTCGACACAATCAAAATGATCACCCTAAAGTCCTCAACATAGGGTTTTCAGTGTAACCCGTACCCCCATAACCTATGTAATGATGAATAGGCTGTTTCACAAGATTTGGCCAATGTGAACGTCTTTGACTGGATGCCATCTTTGAAGGGGTATCATCTTTGACAGGGTGCTATCTTTGACTGGCTTGATATGAAACGATTTATTTAGGGCAGATTAAGATTTAAATGGGCTGAAAAGGTTAATGGATGTTATGACACTTTAAAATAATAATCATTATCCCATTTATATTTTCATATGCCATAAACAAATCGTTTCTATAAAGCCGGTCAAAGATGACACTCAGTCAAAGACTTTCACATTGGTTCGATCTCATGAGACCCAGCCATGAGCGTACCTAGGTTTATTTCCGTATTGACATATCTTCAAATGATGCAGCTTGCTAAATGATGCTTGTCTTCACAACAATCATGTATACATATTTTTACCATTAATTGAGATGACATATAGAGTAGGCCAAAAAAAAGGTTTGTTTCATGCTAGCCGACCGACCCTATCAAAACAGGGCCGACTCTACGTTTTTTATGCAAGTTTTGTGAAAAAAATTTCTTATCCTTTTTTGGTCAATTTTGGGTCTTCGGAGAGACTGGGTAGTATTTTCATGTTTAGAAAAAAAAAAAAAAATTCCGATCTACCGACCCTACATTTTCTTGTCATGTTACTTGAAACATACCTTTTTTTGGGGCCGTATGATGACAGTTATTTATGGCAGTATATATAGTGTTGATCATAAAAGCTTCCTTTTGTTACCTGCAAACCAAACCGAACTGTGTTGTTCTTTAATCAGGAACTTTGTCATATTACAGATGTATACGAAATGATACTAAAAAAAAGAAGAGTGTTTTATTGGGTTAAAATAATACAATTACAAGAATGCATTTTATCTAGCTACCGCGCATTGCGTTTTTTTACGTTAGGGCCCTTTCAATTGCTATTACATGTTACAGTATTCTTCAAAAATACAGTATGGCTACCATTGGTAAATAGCTAGAGTATTAGAGCATGGTTGTCTTTTCTTTGCGTCATATGAACATATAACAGTGATGATATGATGAGATGAGATATAATAAGTGTGGTAAAAAAGGCATACAAATGAGTATTATGTCAAATTTTCATGAAAATAAATGATTTCTGCATGAAACAGTCATTGTAATTCTTCTTAATAGCTAGTTTAAAAGCAGATAGGGCTGCAATAAGGGTAAATTCAGGTTTCAATTGATTCCATCTAGATATGGCTTTATATATACTTCGTATCACAATTGGCTTCAGCGAGCTTATCACAGACAGTCTTAAACCTTGGTTTCTGCGTTTCTTCCTTGGGTCCATTATCAGGAGGGGGGGGGGTAGGTATGATCAACCTCAAGAATATGGAAATGTGTGTTGCTAGGCAAATAAACAATAAGAAGAGCAGTTGCTAGGCAACCAGATGTATTAACAATAAACCAATAGAACCATTGAATTCCTTGGGTCCATTTTAGGGGGGGTAGATATGATTATAATCAACCTCAGGACCATGGAAATATGTGTTGCTAGGCAGATAAACAATTAGAATAGCCATTGCTAGCCAACCAGCTGTACTAGCAACAAACCAATAGAACCATTGAATTCCTTGGGTCCATATTAGGGGGGGTAGGGATGATTATAATCAACCTCAGGACCATGGAAATGTGTGTTGCTAGGCAGATAAACAATTTAATAGATGTTGCTAGGCAACCACCTGTATTAGCAACAAACCAATAGAACCATTGAATTCCTTGGGTCCATATCAGGGGGGGTAGGTATGATTATAATCAACCTCAGGACTTGTGATTTACAGTGAGACACTGTAAAACTTATTACTTTTACATGGAACATTCGTAAACCAGTAGAGTGAAACAATGTTTTTTCATTTACGGTGAATCTCACATTAAAAGTTTGCTCACCAGGTGGCAGCTTGGTTTGATAGAGAGACTTTAGTGGAAGCTATCAACTAAAAACATACATAACTGTGTTAGATTTATAAAGATATCCAACTATCTCAATAATTACACAATCGAAATTGAAGCCTTTGGCATATTAAAGATACAAAATATATAATTTCCTTTTTTGAGACCCTGGACACTTGTAGGAATAGTATGTTGTGGTAATTAGAATAATACATATTGAGACTGTTGTCAGAGTTTGCTCATGGATTGTAATTGTATATTGCTATGAGGCATTCAATTATGCTTCTCAGGCCTGCAGCTACACTCTCGGCCGGGATGGCTCTCGGCCGGAACCGTGTCGGCCGGACTGGAGTCGGCCGGACCAGGAGTCGGCCGGGACGCAGCTCGGGGAAGGGACGCGGGAGGGGTACATAAGGGGACGCGTTGGAGGCATGAGTTCAGTTGTTGTTGGATCGTTCGTAATAAAGGATCTCTTGGGAAACCGCAAGGCTGGCTGTTGTGTCGTTCATCATATGCCCACAAATATCTTTACAATATATGTATGTATGTATATATAAACCCAGGCCTGGAATTAAGATGATATTATGAAATATACAACAACGAATCCAGAAACAATTATGATTATCATTGAATAGCAGAGAATCATCGTATAATAATGATGAATCACCATAAAAATACAACAGGAAAGGCCTGTAAAATTTACGGGGGAAAGCACAATACGGTGACCATAAAAAAAAAGGGAAACGGTCGGCATTCAGTGATGCCAGTGATTCACCATAATTTTTACAGGATATTCTTTACAGTGCATGAAAGGGCCTAAATATAAATAAACCAAATTTTAAATAAATTTCCTTTCATATAGTGTGAAAATATCTTATTTCTTATGATACAGGTCTAATTTATGCTATGATAACGCTTCCCGGACAAAGACGGCACCCAGTCAAAGACGGCACCCGGTCAAAGATGGCACCCGGTCAAAGATGGCACCCGGTCAAAGACGGCACCCGGTCAAAGACGGCACCCGGTCAAAGATGGCACCCGGTCAAAGACGGCACCCGGTCAAAGACGGCACCTGGTCAAAGACGGCACCCGGTCAAAGACTATCCAATTGTTACCAAGTCGTGAGACTGAGCCATAGTGCTTATAACGACAAAATCAGAACTGATAAGGATCTTCATTTAGTTGTAATCAACTATAACACACGTTTGTAACCTGAGGTTTTACAAATTAATACATATTCAAACCTTTAAAAAATATCTAAAAATTCCCACATAAGCCACACCCTCACCTCTCCCGTTCTATAAGCCGCGCTGACCATCTGACCCACATACTAGCTATGGCTTCTAAACGAGAATTCACAGTAATGGGTCTCCTCTGGGCACAGGTTTTTACAAGACCTCAGCTTGGCGAGTGACATGGCCGTATAGGGTATCATGGGAAGGTGTGCAACTAGAAGTCCATGGTGAAGTATGGACGTGACAAAGACGTGAACTAGACTCTATATACCACTAGTGTGCCCAATATGCACTAGATGGTGCTAAGTGCATACCCTAGGGACTGCCTTACACACTAGTGGTATGTAGAGTCTATTTTTCACGTCCATACTTCAATGTGGACCTCTAATTGCACACCTTCCCATGATACCCTATACAGCCATGTCACTCGCCAAGCTGAGGTCTTGTTAAAACATGTGCCTCTGGGTCTGGTCGCCCCTACCTGTGTGTGTACAGCTCCACATGGCAGAATAACTTCCCCTCTGCACAGAGAAAAGAAACGGTGTCAAAAGGGAGTCCAAGTTGCCTCCAGAATGACTCCTCTCTCTAGGAGAGTCATGGTCGCATAAGGGAGCCTAGGTGACCCTCTGGCTGACCTAAGGGAGTCACCTGGGGGAGTCATATGACAACCAGAGCTATATGACTAGGTGACTCCCTTAGGTCTGCCAGAGAGTCACCTAGGCTCCCTTTTGCGACCTGGACTCCCCTAGAGAGAGGAGTCATTCTGGAGGCAACTTGGACTCCCTTTTGACGCTGTTTCTTTTCTCTGTGTAGGCAATTGCTTCAGTATGTGATGCCAAGAACCACTGGAAGTGGCAAAGTCCTAATGTACGAACGACCAGTACTACTAATACAGTATAATATATTAGGGTGTAGCCCCAACCCCTATAGCATGCTTGGGACCCAAGGAAAAACAGCAGGGGCCCCTTAAATGTGGGTTTGGAACCAACACTTATTACGTTGTGCAACCATTACGATGCGCGCACATATTGTGCATGGATTTTGGTTTGCAAGCGTCATGAATTCAGCTCAATTCAATGATAAGATAAAATTAAAAGAAAACAGGTCAAGGTCTTTAAGCAATATCTTACCTACCTGAGATTAGATAGGGGAATGTCAGACACACATTATACATAAGAATAATGATTTAGGACTTCTCTGGATGATAACCTGTTACTAACAAACAGGACAACACTGGGGGCTGTTACGCAATGTAAAACCATAGCGCAAAAAGAGGGTGTTTCAAAAGAATTTTTTTACGCTGTTTTTCAAGGGGTTGTTACAAAACGATATTTACGTTATGGATTTCTTTTACGTTATGGACGTTTTTTAACATTATGGACTCCATTTTTACCCATCACCTTATCAGGAAGGGTGGAAAAATAAGGTAAATAAGAGTTTTTTTGAAGACCACAGCTTAAATTTGACATTTTTAATTCTAAAATTACGTTCTGTAACGTAAATTGTATTGTGTAACAGGCCTTACTAACCAATAGGACAGCACTGGGGTCGTCTAGCATGGAATATTAAAGTGGTTTGAAGGGATCATCATAATTTACCATTACAACTCAAACTCGTCAACGTTGACAGAGTTGTACAATCCACTGGTCTAGGGCAGTCAAAAACACATATTTAGTCATTTTTGATGACTAGTTGGGTATTCATCAATGTTTTAAACACTGACACTTAAAAAAAAGAAAGAGGTCTTCTCATAACGAAGGACTAAAAGAATGCGATGAGGGAGGCTATTTTTTTTATTCTAAAATGTAGTTGTTGTTGATACTTAAAAGTGGGGCAGACATTATTTCTATATTCCACTGCATTACTGACAATGTTATCCTTGATTATTTGCTACAAAATGTGCTTGAACCTGATTTCTATGACATGCTCAGTGATGAGTAACCATTACATTACTTTGAGTGGCCTCGGGAAGAAGCTCAGTGCTACAAATTGGTATCCATAGCAACTTTAACTGCTGTAGTAGCCATTTTAATGTGCTCTTAAAATTCCACTGAGTATAAGTTTGTGGTGAAAGTTCCTCACCCTTCCCGACCTAATATCTAAGCTTCAACCATTGCACCTAAAAATAACTGTTTAAGGGTCATGCATCCCACATACAAGCATGAGGTAGTGGCTCAATATAAATAACAAATCCTCTAATATGGAGACTTGTGCAAGTCTTAGGCCTGGGTATATATCTTCACCTGACCTTGATGATTCCAGGCCAGTAGTCATGAGTAACAAGACACATCTTAGTGACTGATTGACCCTGACTTGGATACCTTTGTCCTGGTAGGTACAGATGAAGTCGTGGAGGTAAACCCTGGTTCTGTCACATCGGTCTAGCTTAGACGGCAACCCCTACTATAAAGGTGAGGCCACACTAACCGAATTTTACCTCAGATCGTCGCTATTCTCACACGTTTGACTCAAACCATGAAATTATAGAAGCTATACCTTATGGAGGGTGGTACTGTAGACCCTGCCATGGGTATTTTGTTTGTAAATATGTTAATGTTCATAAATATTCCATGCTCAAGTGGAAAATAGACTTGCCATGGATACATATAAACACTATCTACGTCCCGATTTTGCATCCCAGGCCTCTCATCGGCCGATTTATGCACAATATTTATAGGAAATTTATCTTTGTGTTTGACCTGATCAAACTGTATAGACCTGTATGATCGGCTCGTGAGCATTACCCAAACAATCGGGTAGTTGAGCCCCAGCATAAAATCACCAGATGGGAAATAGCAAAGAGTGGTTAATATTTGACAAAAGATGCAATACAACCGTTCTGCATGTCGACCAAGCCCTTTCTTATGAGATTTATCATTTTTAATTGGAATAATATATTTTGTGAGATATATTCATTACCCTAGGTCAGAAGATAGAGTCTGATTTCGGTGTTTACAGGTCTACTGCACACAAAGTTATGAAAAAGAGTCAGAGAAGTTAGGTCAAGTTATGTGGATCATCGGTGGGTTATCATTTTATATTTTTGATCAACCATTGTAGGTGCTTGGCCCTGGGACGAACTGGATACAGACACGCTCCTAAACCCACAACCACACTACAATAAGTCATTATGGTGACATCTGTAACTTACATACTATTGTTGAAACTCCTCTATCTATTAATAGTTTTTAATACACAGGTAGGTCTTATGTTGTTACCTTTTTACGATGCAGCTTCGTACTTTCAAGATGATTCAGATGCCCATGTATTATAAATTAATGTATTATTATACAGAGGTATCTTAAATATGTGTAAAACAAATCAATCTTTCTGACCATATACATCCACCAAACCTGATACATAATACATTATGTATCTACTCCAGTACGTAAGGCATCGGGCTAGATACATGTATACACTGTTCTCAATGAAAAATGAAAACAAATCACTAAAATTTGTACCCACCTTTTATCACTACATTTAAAAAATAACGAGGTGTTGTTGAAAGAACAAGGTGGCTATCGTAAAAAATGTTCAACAGTAGACACTATCAGCTCGTTAACTGATGATGTACTGAGAAACAGAAACAGGGGTATGGTGACTTTAGCTGCTTTTATTGACATTAAAAAAGCGTTCGATTCTGTAAACTATTTAATACTCTTTAAAAAACTAGATAAATATGGTATTAGGGGAAAAAACTTAGCGTGGATAAAAGAATATTTTATAGACAGAACTCAGGTTACCGTATGTAATAACACAGTCTCTGATGTGGTTAATATGACGTGTGGGACCCCCCAAGGGAGTATATTAGGTCCTTTATTCTTTTTAATTTATGTCAATGACCTTAATACTAAATTTGCAAATGTTTCGACCCTAATGTATGCTGATGATACAGTTTTATATACGTCTGGCCACTCGCTTGAAATCTTGGCTCAAAATATGCAACTATCTCTCGACAACTTTTGTTCATGGTCTTCAAAAAACAAATTAACCATTAATGAATCAAAAACCAAGCTGATGCTTTTCTCATCGTCAATTAAATCCAAAACACTGTTAGTAAGAAATTTAGAAATAAAAATAAATCAAGAAAAACTAAAATTTGTACCCACCTATAAATACCTTGGAATCATTTTAGATTACGAGTTGAATTTTAACCACCACGTCAGGGAACTGAGAAAGAACCTGGGTTTTAAATCTTACATGCTTGCCATTCTGAAATCGTATGTACCAACAGTTATTATGTTGATTATTTATAAAACGTATGTGTTACCCCTGTTCGACTACGGTGATATTATTTACAATGGTACAACAAAAACCTCATCAAATCTTTTACAAACCATTCAGAATAGGTGCTTAAAATACTGCTTTAAGGTACCAATACTCACCTCGACCAATGTGATACATAAAAGAGCAAACCTACCCAAACTGCTAGACAGAAGAGTGTATCATGCCCAGGTATATGGCTTTAAAAAATCCCGAAATGTCGACGCCTTAAATATAAGACCAAGACACACGAGAGAGTCGGTGGCTCCACTTTTAAAATATTCCAATGTGATTTTATCCTCATACGAGAAATCTACTGAGGTCTTTGTAGCCCAAACCTGGAATGATTTAGATAAAAGTCTAAGAAATATTATTGAATTGTCTAAATTTAAATTGGAAATGAAGGCCCTTTTAGCTGGCAAGATTGAATTGTATATTGATTAATTGATTGTATCTGGTCAACAGTATCTGTGTATAAAATGTGTCTGGGTTCTCTACACTACCGGTAAATTTAATGCACTCTGAATACATCTGATAAGTGATAATTGATGTGGTATACAATTGTGATATATTTTTGCTACTGAAATGTATTGTCAAGACGTAATCCTATTCTACAAGCCAATGTATATTAAATCCCATAATATTTAATATGTTTATCAATAATTGTTAGTCCTGTACCGTCTGTATCGTCCATCTTGCTCTCTAGAGAACAGGTTTATAATCGATACTCTGTGATAAAAATACTAGGGTTAGCACTTAAAATCAGCTATGCTGAGTGCTATCCTCATCTTTATTGACTGTGTCATAGTACTTATACGGTATATCATCCTTTTATTATTGTACTTTTATATTGATTTCATACGACGTATACGAGTAAACATGTTGTGCGTACCTGCAAAGGATGAACGAAGACATCAAATGTAAAATTATTGTGGTCAATAAATGATTAAAACACCTCCAAAAAACACCTCCAAAAAAAGACGTCACCCTGTCAAAGACTATCAACTTGTATTGATCTGGTGAGACTTAGCTTGTGTTGATTGCAGGTACTTATGATGTAGGTGATGATCGTCAATGTCGTTATGGAGGAGAATGTGACACGGGAACTGGTCTGTGTATTTGTCCTCCTGGACTTGCCGGTGTGTACTGTGAAAGTATGTTGTTCTTTCCTACCCTTGTAAAGTTGATTTTGTGGGATACCTAAGGGAGTGTTCATGCATTAATTACAGGGGGGGTGGTGAGATTTCGCGCGGAGGGGCAAACATTTTTTACGCCCCCCTCGCCGAAGGCGCCGAACATTTTTCGCCCCCCCCCTA
Organism: Harmothoe impar; assembly: GCA_947462335.1. Lineage (NCBI taxonomy): Eukaryota > Metazoa > Annelida > Polychaeta > Phyllodocida > Polynoidae > Harmothoe > Harmothoe impar. The sequence goes on along the minus strand of OX381714.1, from coordinate 5,880,421 downwards.
TGAACTATAGTAACGTGCTGGCTTTTTTGCTAAAAAGGGGCTTACATTTTTACGCCCCCCCCCTCAAGAGGGGTCAGAATTTTTTACGCCCCCCCCCTCAGGAGGGGTAGGAAATTGTTACCCTCCCCCCAAACCCACCACCCCCCCCTCTAAATATTAAATGAGCACTCCCTAAGGCCGTAAAAAAAGGTGTGTGTTTAGGCAACATGGTCAATTAGTCGTGAATCGGCACATTAACTTGCAAGTTGTCAGGATAGTAACTCACTGATTCTTACAGTAACAAGGAATATCATGAATCTGTTTGATATTCTTGTTAAAATGCTATTTCCTGAGTTCAGACAGTTGACTAGACCTTTGAGCTTGGTCTTTGCGACCAAAGATTTACTAAAAAGTCAAAAAATATGAATATTTCACAAAAAAAAAAAATTCCCCAAAATCAAGAAAAAATGTTGAATATAGGATCGGGTGGCCTGAGAAACAACTCATTTTTTGGCCTGACTCTTACTTGCAACCTAAGACAAGCCTTAAGGTTTTGTCAACCACATTCAACACATTATGTATAATACTACATTATTGCAGGGCAGTAACCTAACACTGCATTAATGTGCTTCTACATGGGTAAAAACTGACACGGGCGACACAGCGAAACGGCCCTTTTAGGCCTTTTTAAAAATCGACGGACACAGAAAAATTATGGATAAGAATCCACAGGGATCTTTCTCTAAATATCGACACAATGACATGACCCTTGTGGTAAAATTCGACACAGCGACAGTCAAGAGTGTGGGTACCCATATAGAGGCACATTAATGGACTTTACTGACACACATACGCAATGCATGAAATAATGAGCGCCCATAGAAGGCTGTGTCTCACGACCTTGGGCCAATGTTTTTGTCTCTGACTGGGTGCCGTCTCTGACTGGGTGCCGTCTCTGACAGGGTGCCGTCTCCGACCGGGTGCTGTCTCTGACCTTGTGTCAGAGAAAAGTGTTTTTTAATTAGTAACCTATACTCACATATAGAAGGATTTGTAAAAACGTTACGGAAGTTGTTATGTAATCATAGTTAGCCTCCTGCTGTTGGTAGAAGGTAACTAAACTCCCAAAGTGATGTCCGATCAGAGACGTCACCCGGTCAGAGATGGCACCTGGTCAGAAACGGCACCCCATCAGAGACAAAAACATTGGCCCAAGGTCATGAGACACAGCCAGAATCTGATCCCAATTTCTCACAGCGTAAATGAAGACATTTGAAACCTAACTAAATTTGAATTTGATTGTTTAAAATGGTTTGTTTCTTTAACAATTGATACATTTGTACAGGTAATATGGATATCTGTGCTGACTTGTGTGAAGATGGGGCGGTATGTGTCGCTGGTACCTGTCGCTGCCCTCCTGGTTACACAGGTGCAAACTGTCAAAGTAAGTTTACCTGCTTAGGCCAGACCAAAAAAAAAAGTTGGTCAATGGATTTCGTGCACCTTATTTTCGGAAATGGAAATTATTCTTTTTTTTTGAAAAAAAAATTTTCAATGGATTTCGCTCGCCTCATTTTTTTCAAGATTGAGATTTTTTTTTTTTTCAAACCTTTCTTCCGGTAATTCCCCCAGATCAACCAAAAAATGTTATGTTAGGGGACTTTTGTCAGAGGCTGGGTTAAAAAAACAAAAAATTTGTCGCTCGCTCCACTTTTCCACCAACATAATCCATTGACAACAAAAAATTCGCCCGGACCATTTTTTGAAAAGTGAAATCCATTGACCAACTTTTTTTTGGTGTGGCCTTAGGATCGGCATGAGGCTTGAATGCATTCATGCATCATGATGACCAAGGGTATGATGCATTAGTACATCATGAAGTCCTTAAAGGGTTAATGCATCATGCCCATAGTCGTCATGATGCATTTATGCAGCCCGAGCCAGTACTGATGTTTACATTATACCAATCTTGTCTCCTAGCCCACTACCTTATGGCCAGTTTGAGATTCAATTTGATGTCAAATATGTCAATATGTGTTCATTATTAACATATTTTCCATCAAAAATGTTAAAAAATATAAAAAGTCACCAAGTCCCGATTTTTATGATGCGCACTGTGATGAGAGAACAGCTTATTTTTGAGGGGCCTTACATTAGGTAAATTCTTAAATACAGTAATAAAGGAAACTTTCAAATCAAAATTTTAAAGATGGGGTATTCCATGAATATGTAATTTCAGGCAAGCTAGGATAACACAGCGACTCTCCGACTCCATGGTGCCGACAACAGCGAGGTCACAATGGTACACAGGAACTCGTGACGTGCAACATCTCAGGCCAATACTCATATGACAAGAGGACCAAGCAACATAAACACTCCATTGGGTCGATGTCTATGAAAGATACCAGAGACACAAACGTCTAATTTATAACTGGGGTTGAATACCCTAGGGTTAAAAAACAGACACAGTCCAATACAAGTATCTTAATTTTATTACTGGTAGATTAAATACAAACCATGATTCAGTATTTAGCAGTTTTTATATCAATGCTTCAACATGGTTTATCTGTCTTCCTCAGGACATTATGTAAATGTTTGATTAGGCCTTAACATTAAGTTATTTAGATAATGGAAATGAAGACACGTTCTTTGGAAATATATTGCTATATCGAAATTCTATGTCTAAGGTGCAAAGATATCAGTATTTATTATGCCATCATGCTCCCACCAGTCTTTTTAGAAAAACAATTTAAACAATATAAAAATTTCCGACCCCTCCTGAGGCGGGGGGGCGTAAAAAATTCTGACCCCTCTTGAGGGGGGGGGGATGTAAAAATTTAAGCCCCTTTTTAGCAAAAAAGCCTGCGCGTTACTATAGTTCAAAGGGGGGGTGAAAAATTGTCGGGGCCTTCGGCAAGAGGGGGCGCAAAACATTCCACGCGCTCTGGAGGGGGAGGGGGCATAAACAATTTCGCCCCTCCGCGCGAAATCTCACCCCCCCCCACCCTATGTAATTGAAAAAAGAACACTCCCTAAGGCAGAGAACAGCATACTGGACAGCAGGACAGACTTCTGCCAAATGCAGGGCAAGGCAGAGCATGGTAGGAATACCAATTAATTAAGGCAGTGTTAGGACCCTAAAGGCCAGTGTGTCTGGTATTGGACCGAATAGGATGAGTGGCCGGTGGTGGCTCTGCCAAGACACCTAGTGGGCTTTTGTGGAACTATGTTTACTGCTTCACCACAGAGACATCTAGCGGACTTAAACTGTATCAGTATTGCACTAACTTTATAGACGCATATTTTTATTTCGGGTAGAACTTTGACAACATAACTAAGTCTGGCCCCAAAAATGTTTTGATGTGGCCAGCTTTTTAATTTACCCCTAGAGTGTGTGATGGACCACTATAAAATATGGCCACCAAATATTCCAAAATCCAACCTCCATAGCATCAATATTGTCCCTATAAAAAATTGAACTATACCTACCCCCCCCCCCTAAATTGAGCCCTGGGAATCCAATGTGTGTGGCTGGACCATTGGCCAATCTGTCCACTTTCGCACCAGCATTGTTTTATATAGGCCAAGCCAGGAATCGAACCTGGGTACCACACACACAATTATCCACTTTTCGCACCTAGCCTTCTCTTCAAACCCCTACACATGTAAATTATGCATGTAAGGGAGTGATCATTTTTTAACAACAGGGGGGGGGGGTGGTGGGTTTCCGCGCGGAGCACGCCAAATTTTTTACACCCCCCCGGTCAAGGGGTCAAAATTTTTTACCCCCCCCCTTAGGGTCGAAAATAGGCTCTCGTGCGGGCCCTTATGTAGAATGATATATGGCGGGGATGGGTGTAGGAGGAATATTATGTAATATTATGTAATCAAATGTTAATGATGAATCATGAATTGTTATGATAGTAATAATGATAATAATGGTAGGTTGTAACTAGAATAAGAAGTCATTAAGTGAGAGAATTGTTAGTGTATGATTGAACCTGCTACAAGTCACAGCTGGCCCCCCCTCACCTAGTAATGGGTGGGAGGGGGTAGACTAAGGTAGGCAATAGCTATTGTTGTAGAGACTGAGTGTGGAGTGTGTATAATGAAGGTCTGTGTGTACCTGGAGGAATGTGGAATCAGTGAGGCCTGTGTGTGCCCTATACAATGTAGCATGTTGGAACCTGTGTGAGGCAGGTGGGAGAGCTCTGTGTGTGAATAAACCAAGTTAGTAATAACCAAGCTGTCGTCCTGTCAACATCTATATGTAGCCTGACCAATATTACCCCTACACAAGTACTGTATTTTACACTGGCGACCAACGACTTGACTTTTTTTTTCTAAGCTGAGAAGCTTAGGGACACGCAAATGAGGAACTAAGACTAACAAGGACTAGGGGTATATTGAGATGGCGAATATAGATCACTTGGCGTATATTGCGGATCAGAGGAGGCAGATAGAGGAACAGAGCCGGCAGATTGCAGCAGCGGCCGAGACAAGGAAGAGAGTCCAGGACCTTGCAACACATGTTACACCGACAAATGGTGATGACAGGGACTTACTCAGACAATGGATTACGCAGATAGATGAGTTGAGGAGGTGGACTAATGCGCAGGAAGGAGTTATAATAGACATTGCGGGACAATTATCAAGGACTCCCTTGAAGGCGGCTATTTTGACTATTAGAGAGGGGCTAGGAGAAGGATTGAAAACTTGGCCAAATATTAAAGCTGCTATACAGGCACAATTTCTAGAAGCTGATGAGCAACAGTACCTCCAAGCAAGATTAGATAGGCTAGTACAGCAGCCAATGGAGGATGTGAGGAGTTATGCGCGCCGGTTTAGGAGTCAGATGGAAATGGCATTCCCCGAGGAGGAGAGGGTCATTCCGTCGGTAAACAATAGACTAATAAGGCTATTTATAAGTGGGATAGCTAGTGAGTCGGTGAGACAACAAGTAGCTAAGGAGAGGCTACAGGACCTGGCTGTGGTCATGACGACAGCTAATGATGTGGAGGACTCATACAGACAGGCGAGAATAGAGGTGAGAGGGATGACACAGGACATGGTGGTACACCAAGGCATTAGACAGGAGGAACCTATGGATGTATCTGCAGTAACATCAAGTATTGACAACACAGTGAAAACTGCAATGAAGGATGTGACTCAAAACATTAAGACCATGCAGGGGGAGTTGAAGTCAATCAGAAAAGTGGTAGTAGCGCCGGTGATAGCTCAGGCGGGGTCGGCGGCAACAGGGGAGGTAGCAGCGGTGAAGGTAGTGCAGCAGACACAGGAGTCACCTCCAGTGGCAGCCACCCAGTCATGTAGTCACACATGCACGCATCATCAGGCTCAGCATGGACCATGCTATGCAGCACAGCAACAAGGGGTGCAGTGTGGCACCCAACAGCAACCGGCCTGGCAGCAGCCCATGATGCAGCAGCCAATGATGCAGCAGCCCATGATGCAGCAGCCCATGATGCAGCAGCCCATGATGCAGCAGCCCATGTTGCAACAGCCCATGATGCAGCAGCCCATATGGCAACAGCAGCCCATGCAGCAGCCCAGGATGCAGCAGCCCACGATGCAGCCACCCATGGTGCACCAGCAGTCACAGCAGCAACCACAGCCACAGTATCATCAGGGGGGACCACCAACGGGGGGCCCACTGCCACAAGGGGGACAATATATGAGACCCTGGAGGAGGAGAGCATGTTATGAGTGTGGTGATTTTGACCATTTAGCTAGAGCTTGCCCCAAGAAAGGGTCGGTGATGCAAGCAGCTATAGAAGCGGCATTAGAGGTAAGGTTCCCCACATCCAATGGCCAGAGTAATGGGCAGGGTAATGGGATGGGAAACTAGCGGCCGCATCAGCGTCGAATGATAACAGGGTGTGTGTGGATTTGGTCCTGGAGGGTATACATATTGTATCATTAATTGACACTGGTGCGGCGAGAAGTATGATGAGGGAGGACGTGTGGAGGCAGCTATGCCATAGGAGGGGCCAGCCAGCTGTGGCACTTCCTGGGTTAAGATTGAGAGCGCTGTCGGGGCATGACATTCATACGTTGGGTAAAGCAATGGTGGTAGTACAAGACAGGAAGTGTGAGTTTTACATTGTTAAATCATTGCAACATGATGCCCTACTGGGGGACGATGTGTTAACTGTACTGGAAGCACATATTACTTTTTGTGATAGGACTGTAGGCCTAGGGGGGGTATCCTATAAGGCAGTGGATAATAGAGGAAAGGAGATGGAGATGGCGGGGGTGTATGCAGATATTGACTACTGGAGGGAGCAGTACCCGGAGGTGTTCCCAGATGGGGAGGATCCGGTGGGTTTCACACAGTCCCTGGAAATGTCCATAGATACGGGGAATGCAATGCCAATTAATCAAAGACCATATAGGTTGGCACTGACCAAGAGGAAGTGGGTAGAGGAGGAGTTGACTAGACTACTAGATGAGGGGATCATTGAGCCCTCCAGTAGCCCCTGGGCAAGTCCAATCACCTTGGCACCAAAAGGGGATACATGGAGGTTATGCACAGATTATAGGAGGCTTAACAATGTAACAAAGAAGGATGCATATCCTCTCCCCTTAATTCAGGACATTTTTGACTCCCTCCAGGGAGCTGCTGTATTCAGTGTACTTGACTTGCGCTCGGGTTACAGACAGATTCCTATGGCAGTGGATAGTATAGAGAAGACGGCCATTGCAACACACAGGGGTTTGTTCCAGTTCAAAAGAATGCAGTTTGGGTTGTGTAACGCCCCGGCGGCATTCCAGAGGTTGATGAATCAGATACTGGCACCATTTATCGGTTTGACAGTGATGGTATATATCGATGACATAGTGGTGTTCTCTAAGAATGAGGAGGAGCATGCACAACACCTGCATCAGGTATTCAAAGTATTGAAGGAACATCAACTAGTAGTGAAAGCGTCCAAGTGTAAATTTGCACTAAAGGAGGTCAAACTTCTGGGGTATATTGTATCCAAAGAAGGGATCACGTCCGACCCAGAGAAGGTGGAGGCATTGAGAGTGATGGCGCCCCCTAGGGACCTTAAAGGGGTTAGATCATTCCTAGGGATGGCGGGATATTATAGATCCTTAATCAAAGGTTTTGCCTCTCTATCCCAACCGCTGACAGCGTTGACCAAAGCATATGCCAGATTCAGATGGACGCCAGAATGCCAGGAAGCGTGGGAGGGTATCCGGGAGGCATTAATGTCTGAGGCTGTATTAGCCTATCCACAGGTTAATGTCCCATACAAATTAATGACAGATGCTTCGAAACACTGCATTGGGGGTATATTGTTGCAGACTGGAAGTGACGGGATTGATAGACCAGTGCAGTACATCTCCAAGCAGCTGTCAGAAACCCAGCAGAGGTGGCCCGTGGTGGAGAGGGAGGCATATGCAGTGATATACGCGCTTAGGAAGTTGAGACCATACCTCCATGGCGCGGAGTTCACTATATATACTGACCACAAACCACTAAAGTGCCTCTTTCAGAATGAAATAAAAAATTCAAAAATCCAATGCTGGGCGGTGACACTGGCAGAGTATGCGGCGCCTATTGTGTATAGGCCGGGGAGTCAGCATGTCAAACCAGATATGTTGAGCAGGCTGCATGTTACTGAAGCACAAATACCAGTCCCCATGGATCCTACAATGGCTGCGGTCATGTTAGGCCCGCATTTTAATGAGGGAGTATTAGAGGCGGACAAGATAGACATAGGAGAGTTGCAGAGAGAACAGCGGGTCATGCCAGAATTCCAAATGGGCCTAGATCAGGAAGAGGAGTATTATGTGGCGGAGGGTTTGTTGTTTACACTCAGGCCACCACCGGGGCAGTTGGAATACCCAAGGTTAGTGTTACCAAAGTACGCGCGGAAGAGGGTGATCAAAAGGGCGCATGAGGAGGTGGGACACATGGGGGTTGCTAAAACATTAGCTAGGGTACAGGAGGCATACAAATGGCCCAGGGCACAGAGGGATGTATTAAATTATGTCAGGAGGTGTCCGCCATGTGCTACTAACAGGGATAGAATTGACAGGCCTCGGCCTGATCCTATGCCATTAGCGCAGTATCCAGGCCAAGTGTGGGCAATGGACATATGTGGCCCCTTTGCCCCATCTACAGAGAGTAACACATATATCCTGACATTCATAGACCATGCCTCAGGGTATGCTGATGCAGTACCAATACCGGATAAAACGGCCAAAACGGTATACAATGTACTACATAGGGTGGTTATTCCATTCGCAACCCCGCCTGAAATAATGTTAATGGACAACTCTCTAGAATTTCGATCAAATTTGGTGGAAGGGTATTTAAAAGAGTTGGGGATAGATGTGCGTTACATAACCCCATATAATAGTCGTTCAAATGGGAAAATTGAACGATATCACAGATCCTTGAAGGACATCATAAGGAAGCTAACAAATGCTAGACCGCATTTGTGGGAGGATTGCTTGGGGGATGCTCTGTTGGCACACAGAACAACACCATCTGATGTCACGGGTTTTTCCCCATTCTACCTGTTCTTTGGGAGACACCCTGCTAAACCATATTTTTCCCTTCTTGACAGGGAAGAGGGACAGTTAACGTCCAGAATGGCGCAAAGGGTCGATGAGGTGTCGGGGGCGCTCAAACTTGCATGGAGGAACGCTTATGTAAACAGGCAATACAACATGCAGAGACTGGAAAGGGAGGCAAATGCTAAGCCCCTCCAGGTGGGGGACGCGGTGGTAGTGTTGGCTCAGGACACAACAAAGTTGGATCCAAGGTGGGACCATGGGTTTATTGTAACTAGGATTAGGGGGCCAGTCATTTCGGTGGTGGGACCGGACGGGGAAAGAAAACAGTTGGTGAGGGATAAATTAAAACATGTCCCAGCGGATGTAGAATGGGGGGATTTGCGTAAGCGTTTGACAAGGGCTCAAAGGAGGGAGGTGAATGCAATCAACATGCGTAGGAAACCTATTGTAATTGGGGGTACAGGTCCAAACAGGCAGAGGGTGGCTCAACAGCTTCAAGTCCCTGAACAAACAGAGGGGGCTCAACAGCATGTGCAGGCGGGTCGGAAGAGAAAACAACAACACCAGGCCGCAGGCCAGCCTCTACCCAAGAGGGGTGTGTTGGTTGCTAGGGAAGCTCAAAATCAACCCACAGCGGTTGCTGGGGACGCGCAGGGTAGTAGGGGTGGGAATCCACACCAACACCAAAGCATGGGAGGTGGGGGTAGTAAAACTAAAGGGGAGGGGGGTCACCCCGGGAAAGGGGAGGGTACCCAATCACAGCCCGGAGGAAGGAAAAGAAATGCATGGGAGGGGGTTAGCAGGGAACAGGGTGTGTGGACCAGGAGTAGGGGGTACATGGAGAAGCGCATTAAGTTGTTGGCTCCAGGGGAGGACGAGTGTTCTGCAGCAAAACAGCAGTGTATTGACGCGGTGGGGTTATTTACTCATGATGCTGTGGTGGACGGGCATGTTGCTGGGCATGTTAATGTATAGGGTGGAGACAAACCCTATATTTGAAGAGGATGGAGTGCTGGTTCACCACGACGGTGATGTGCGGCGCATTGGGGCAGCGTGGTCTGTAGTGGTCATTATACAGCCACCGCCACTGCTGGACATACAGCAGTTAGACAGGAGCTTAACTACAGCTTTTCAACAAGCGGAGGAGCGTTTCGGTGGCCAAGGCGCGGTGCACTGGAGAAGGAAATGGAGCGCACTTAAACATATGCTTAGGAGAAACACTCAGCATTTGTTCCAGGAAGAAATGCTGGGGGATGAAAGGGGACCAGGATCAAGAGTTAAGAGAGCCTGGTTTAATTTTATTGGGGCCATGGTGCGTCCATTATTTAATATTCCGGATTTCACAGACATTGAGGCGTTACGTAAGTTAATTTTCAAAAACTCACAAAACTCACGTGCTATGCTGCATCATGAGAGGGAGATGGTGACAATGATTAATGCTACCCGAGGCCTAGTTCAGCTGAACGCAGATCACATCCAAGTGGTCCAAAACCTATCATGGGAAGCACTTAGACAAGTGGACATTAACAGGAAGGCGCAACAGCAGGATTTTGAGGCTATTAGTGGTATTAAGGTGGCCAGAGCCCTGGATATAGCATTGCAGGAGGCGGAATTTGCCTTTACGGCATTCATACAGACGATTAAGGACTATCATCAGAAGAGGATGGAGGTAGAGCGGGGATGGTTAACAGAAAATATTGTAGATGAAAATCAGATGGCGGACATTATTAGAAATATTGTGAACAAGGGTTATGAAGCGCTGCCAATTATGTGGTATTACCAGTATGTAGCGGTGATTCCAATCTGGGAGGGACGAGATCATTTGGCCTTTAGAGCTATGATACCAGCGGTGGATGAGGACAGATTTATCAAATATTCAATGGTTTATGTACCAGTACCATTTGGGGAGGGACATATGAGGTTAATTCAAGGGAAACAGAGTGTGGTGTTACATACAATGACGAGGGCTTCCTTCACACCAGTAAATTGTCTAGGTGAAAGACCCAAAGTGTGTTGGCCAGAAATAGAAAACATTGTGAAAACCTGTGAAAACCAACTGGTTAATGGGGAGTCACCTTCTAATTGTGATGTTAAAATTTTTGCTTCCAGGAACAGATCCTCGACAGTTGTAAAGAAATCCCCTCTGGATAATGGTGTGATTGTTGCTCCGAATGTACATAAGGAGAATGTGGTTTTGAGATGTGTAAAAGACCCCCCAATTAAATTATTAGTGGTTAAACCAACGTTGGTCCCTATACCCGATGGGTGTGTGTTGGAGACGGATCAATGGAGGGTGAAAGCTGTAGTTCATGTGCATGAAACGTTGAAAGTGGATGGCAGGAAGCCAGTGGAGCTGCCGAGAATTAACATTTCTTGGCCAAAGAAAATTAAACACCATGTATTGCAAACGTTGAAGGCAGTGGAACAGGTGACGGTTCCGTTGATTGATATTGGTAAATGGGACAAGGAGGAAAGGGAATTGGAGGAGAGGCAAATTGGGGATGTACAGGGATGGGGGGATGCGGTGACACACCCCTATGTAACGGCGGGGTCCAGTGGAATAGCGGTACTGGTGTGTGTGATCATACTGGGGGTGAATGTGTACTGCTGGTGTTGTTCAGGCAGAATGAAAATGCTAGCTCAGTGGGCTAATGTTCCCACAAATGTAACAACAATGCCGACGGCACCGGTAGGTCATATGCATTCGCCGGCGGCGATGCATCAGATGCTGCCCCCTACTGTGATTAATGTGCCGCCCCCACCACCATATCCCTCCCCAAGTGAAATTCCTAGTCCGTCAGTAGCAGTGACGGTTACACAGGAACAGATTGCCAAACTGATTGGGTTTGCCCCAAGGCGGGCTCAGAAAGCTATAGAATTATAATAAGTTGAAGTTATGTGATAGGCTAGCCTCGAAGCTTTTTACTAGGGCAACGAAGGGGACTATGACTTAGATCAATGTTTTAAATGTATTAAAACATTTTAAATAAAAGGGGGGAGATATGTAGAATGATATATGGCGGGGATGGGTGTAGGAGGAATATTATGTAATATTATGTAATCAAATGTTAATGATGAATCATGAATTGTTATGATAGTAATAATGATAATAATGGTAGGTTGTAACTAGAATAAGAAGTCATTAAGTGAGAGAATTGTTAGTGTATGATTGAACCTGCTACAAGTCACAGCTGGCCCCCCCTCACCTAGTAATGGGTGGGAGGGGGTAGACTAAGGTAGGCAATAGCTATTGTTGTAGAGACTGAGTGTGGAGTGTGTATAATGAAGGTCTGTGTGTACCTGGAGGAATGTGGAATCAGTGAGGCCTGTGTGTGCCCTATACAATGTAGCATGTTGGAACCTGTGTGAGGCAGGTGGGAGAGCTCTGTGTGTGAATAAACCAAGTTAGTAATAACCAAGCTGTCGTCCTGTCAACATCTATATGTAGCCTGACCAATATTACCCCTACACAAGTACTGTATTTTACACTTTGAAGCATAGTAACGCTCGGGCTTTTTGGCTCAAAACAGGTTAAATTTGTTTGACCCCCCAAAGAGGGGTCCAAATTTCCCCCCCCCCCGGTCAAGGGGTCCAAATTTTTTTGCCCCCCCCCCCTGTTGATAATAAATGATCACTCCCTAACTACAGTTCACTTACATCCTTCATAACCCATCTCAGTCACATCACCCCTGCCGGACATGTCCACAATGCAAAATATACCATAGTGTCATAATAACGTAAAACGCCACGCGATTGGCATATGACGCATTGTACGCCACGCCATGGGCCCCTCGGACCCACAAGTGGCTTTATAAGCCACGAGTGGGTCCGAGGGGCCCATAAGTGGCGGAAAATGTGTCATATGCAAATCAAGTGGTGTTTTCGATTTATTCTACCTAGTTTTACATTATTTTTGTTCAATGTTGGGTGCCTGTGGTACGCCACGCTCACACCAGCGTGGCGTACCACAGTCTTACGCCACGCATATGCCGTCAGTAGCATCAAGGCTTTAAACATATGTAATCTGTATGCATTACTGTACTAGGTAGAATAATAAACAGTGTAACATCTACCTTAAACTTAACCCGTTGGGGGCAGGATAGTTATCTATGCAACATATCCGAGGTTTTCAGTCTTTTTATTCTGATAACTTAGATTAAAGGATTACTGTTATGATCTTATATATGGGGAGGGCAGTTAAATTTATTTTCTAAATCCTGCCCTCCAAAAAACAAATTTATCTATTTTCCCCAGTGGCCAGAGATAAAGGACAAAAATACAAATTGATGCAAAGAGCACGCATAGGGGAAAGAAATGTGGGGCATAATACTTTATTCTAAAACCAACCACCTGTGCAAAGAAAAAGACAAAGAGAAATATTACCTGCAATTCCTGCGGCGGATCCTTAACGCAAGTTATCAGCCCTTATTTTTTAAATTTCCGCCTTCATAAGATACTGGTATGTATCCATAAGTTATAATGAAGTTAGCGTTTAAATCAATAGAATTCTTTAGATCAAAGGTCATGTCTAGAAATACTTTTCAATCAAGAAATGTCACAGATTGTGATCAGAAATTGTTTGCATCAAATGGTCAATTTCATGTGCAATTCTAAGGGGAAAGTTGAACGAAATGGCTTGCTAAGCTTGTTGAAAATATCTTGATAAAAACACGTTTCTTTCGGAGAATTGTTTAAAGATACTAATAGTATGTACCCACATAGTTACTATTGAAAGTACATGTAGTCCCCCACCCCAGATTGTCTATCCCATCTAAATGGCGAAATCTACAACCCACAGCGTCTAGGCCGAACCATGTTACCCGTGTCAAATTTTACCCATGTAGGGGCACTAACTAAAATCTCTCTGAATCGACACCATTTTTACTGATAGCTCATTAACCTAAATGCGGGATTCTTACGTCCAATGGGGGGGCCCTTGATGGGGGGGGTCCCCATGTCGCATGTCGGTTTTAAGAAATGACCATGTCACATGTCTATGTCGCTAAGGATGCTCATGTCCCATGTCAATTTAAAGAAATGTCCATATCCCCCCGTCAATAAGCCTCATGTCGCATGTCACTACTACACTAGGCCTCATGTCGCATGTCGATTTTAAGAAAGGCCCATGTCGCCATATCGAACTTAGGGGTATAGGCCTAGAGCCATAATATGGGTATCGACCCCTAAAATCGACATGGCGACATGGCTATTTCTTAAAATCGACATGGCGACATGGCAATTTCTTAAAATCGACATGGGACATGGCCATTTAAGTGACATGTGACATGGCCATTTCTTAAAATCGACATGTGACATGGGGCTTAGTGACATGGATAAACAAAATATCATTTAGTGTAAAGTATGCTACCCAAATCTTTCTTCAAATTCCGTCCTTGTGGGTAGTCAAATTTAAAAAATGTCCTGGGGCCTACGGCCCCAAGAGCCCAATTATATCAATTACGGTGCCCCTACAGTTTCCCTTTAGTGACACTAGTGACATGGCTTTTTCCTTAGTGACATGTGACATGACCATTTCTTAAAATCGACATGCGACATGGGGACCCCCCCATCTACCCCCCCCCCCATAATGGGGGCTTCCATAAAGCATGTACGCACATTTTCTCCAGAAATTGCCCCCCACCCCCTAAAGTAAAGTTCTTGTACACATTAAAACAGACCCCCCCCCCCCCCCGCCCCCCTTCGTGCGGACATACTCTGCGCAAGGCAGCCCCAATGCTCTCGAGAATTGCGAGATATTAGTATTGCTCTGAGTAGGTTTAATCACCCGGCTAATCACTAGAATCAGCACTTTGATCCTGCATGGTATGAGGCGGGGCCAAGAGGCACATGGTCGATAATAAGGGCTTTTACCATTTCATACTAAGACGACACGATTTGCGGCAACAATATTCAAGCAACGAGTACCTACAGTGAACGAGCTCGGGGTAGGTCCATATCCTTGACTGTACCATTCTATGACACTAACCTGGAACGCTGCTGAGCGTCTTCATCAAACGGATACATTGTCTGCTATCCGCCATGATGTCCTGTGTGGTATAGTGTCCAATGACGCATGTAGTTTCTTAATAAATCAAGCACGGAGGACCTGCAGCAATTCGTCAGCTTATCACAATTAAATAAGTACTTTGCAATTTGATAATATTAAGGATATGTTAGCTTTCAAACATATTTGGGAAATTGTAAATCTCCATGGGAAAATATCTACCAGATGTCGCGCAGCAGAGCGTCTCAGGTCATTTTAAACGGGACGCGGAGCGGGAAAGTCGTGAGGGAGTTGGCGGCAAATATTGCTACATTGTCTACGACGTAACGTCGTCATGGGAACGTCCACTGGTGGAATTACGTTGTACGGCATTTTCTACGTCACGTAACGTCATTGTGTGTCATAGAAAGACGTGGTATTTTTGTGGTTTTGGCCCGGGTTTTGGCGGGTTTCTTATGTTCGCTTTGGACACGTGCCAACACGTGGTCCCAGCCCGCCAAATTCAAAGTTTGAATTGTCGTCTGCGAGTTGTCGTAGCAGGTTATTCTATGCATAGGCCCTATATACCGTCTATGTCAATGCTTCATCTGAGGGGGTGAATATTCGGTGTATGTTTGAGTTTGTTTGTCGTTTGAGAAGGTTGGTGTCGGACGTTCTTTGTGGTTTACCGGGTCTATACCGGGAACGTGCGGGCCCGTGCGGGACGCGTGCCGGGCTCATGGCGCCACGTGGCCTAACTGATCATTCCCGATGTGGAGGGGTTGGGCCGTGGGATCACTGCCCGAGGCCGTAGGCCGAGGGCAGTGATCCTAGGCCCAAACCCGACACTGAGGGGGTGATCAGGGTTCTACCAAAGCAATTTTATGATAATTTATACCATAATAATTTGGAAATAACCTTATATTGACACAAAATTCTGTCCCACCCAAACAAAAAAAAGTCACTGGGCAGTGATCTGTCAGATCACCTGCCCAGTGCCTCGTTTTGGTTAACATAGGTGTCAATGGGATCACCCTGCCCAACTGCCCACCGCTGTGGTAGAACACCCGGCCGCCATGTGAAGTGTTTGCTGAAAGCTGCTTTTCTGGGACCACAATTCTGGGCCTTTTTTACTTGTAGCAGCGCGGTCGTTCCCGGTTTTGCAACGCTATTTCTGCCGCCTATTTAAATATTTTAGACATGGGAAACTCTTGTCCGTGCATGGGAACCGCTGTTTGAAATGAAGTGTCATTGAGTGCACTTTGTATAACCACAGAATTAGAAACGGGTTTATAAATATTAATTTAATGCTATGACATGTGTGTGGACAGGGAGGGTCTGGGGTAGATAGACTCGGCCCCCGTCTGTATAAGTCTTATTAATAGTACCTTGGTCGGGTTGACACGCAGGGGCGGATCCGGGGGGGGGGGGGGGGGCGCAAGGGGCGCGCCCCCCCTATTTTTTGGTAAATTTTAATTTAGATGGTTCAACACCCCCAATGCTGTAGGTATTACGGCGCCCCCCGCCCCCCCCCCCCGACTTTCCCAAATTCCTGGATCCGCCCCTGGACACGGGTGGGCGGGTCTGACAGCGAGAGAGTAGGGGGTAGACCACGTGGCGCCACGTCCCGCCAAGTTTGAAGTGTTGTTGAGACTTATGTGGCCTATTCCGGGAGCTATTAATGACGTGACGCTGTTGTTTATGTCAATGTTTTGACTAGGCCGACCTTTCTGGCGGTGAATGATTGATCTCTACAAAAGTTATAAACCCCGGGTTATAAATACACCTGAAGGTTTAATAAATGTGTTTACAATTTCTTGGTTTCAGTCATGCTCCCATCTGCCTTCTTGTGGACCTGACCTAGAATATCCATACACTCTAAAAAATGTATGTTAACTTAACACACTTTCTTATATACTTATTTTACGCACCCTTAAAAAAAAACGCCTTGCTACACTTTTTCAAAAGTGTTACTATCAAAACTGTGGGGCTATTTAAAAATGTGTAGGTAAAGGTGTGTTAGTGATATATATATAGGCCTATTTTTTTATGAATAATTTTCAACATTGCCTAGCGCCCTCAGCTGCAGAGACCCTTAGTGCCCCCTGCAGGCTACGCCCCAGACATGGTGTGAGAGTAATTTAGTGCCGGCTCTGTGAGTAGTATAGTGAAGCAAATCCACACCCCAGGCACAGGCACAACGCTGTTGGTGTGAGTAGTACAGTGAAATGCACCTACACCTCAGGCACTGTGTGCGTCAGTAGTTAGTAAAGTAACATGAACCTAAACCCTTCCACTGTGTGAGTAGTATAGTGAAATGAACCCACAACCCAGGTACAGTTCAAAGTTGGGGAGTTTCAATATAATACACTGTACACATTTTGCTACGTGTATGAGATGTTTGTGATTTGTGGTATTGAACATTTCTGAGGTTTTTTAGTCTCTCTCACCTTGCAGGTAATATGATTTCATCAGTTCCTGTGTTCTACTGCAAAGAGGGTGCAGCCTCTGATATAGGGGAACTCCCGGGGGGAACTTCATCCCCAATAGCCTACTCCAGATATAGCTTGCAGTCTCTTTGGTCTCTTTCTGTGCTGGCCAAGTGTACTGGCGAGTTTATAGCTACAAACCAGTTTCGCGTATTCAGTATTTCTGTATTCAGTATTTCTGCATTCCTGGTTTACCTAATTCAAGGCTTTCCTTGCTCTTTTCCCATCACTAAATGTCATTCTGAGATTTGAGTTACATTAGGTACACACAGCACACTTACCAATGAAAATGTCATATTCCTCTGGTTCACTATCAGTGTTATCAATAGCCACAAGGGGTGCATTGAGTTTATTTGCAGAGTTCTACTTAGAGACTGTAAATTCTGTCATATAATAATCCCCCTGGCCTGTGTTAGTGGGGACCTTCATGATGGGGGCATGAAGGAGTAGAATAACTTCATCGGGAGCCTTCCATAATACCAATGGGCTTACCAGAATCGTAAAAGGTGACAAAACTTAAGCATCACTTTGTGGACTACTGTGATTGTCACTAACTACGCTGTATTGGCAGCCGCTGCTCATATGCGCAGGCCCGGGCCTTCATGCTGGTGGTCTACCTTGTGATCTCTCATCAATGAACCACGTCTGAGATATCAAAGGCTGTGGTTTGTTTAGTCTTGTCAACTTTGGTACTAGCCCAGGTAGGTAGCAGTAGGCAAATAGAATAACACTTGCTATCCTTCGAAAAGAGTAGGGGATGTGCCCCGGAAGTGGTTTTCTCCCTCACCTCATAGATGTGGTCATTCATTTCATAGATTCAATCATCCATAGATGCAGTCACTGCTGTATTGGGCAAGCAGCATAAAAATATCTGTCTTACTAGTGCGAGGCAGACTGCCACCATGAGATATGTCCTGGGAGGTACTTGATGTACATCAAATGGCGGACTGTGAAATTTTTCTTTGCCCTTTTCCTAGCAGCAACAGAGGGATCATGTAGCTCGTGGTCTGCAACTTGATGTTGGTCAAGATGCTCCAAAACGTAAATCAACTCTCCCTTCTCTTTCTTACAGTCATTGCCTGGTTTCAAACCAGGTTTCCTTCATCGGGGACTTAAATTCCACAAATAATTCTGTTCCTCTGAAAAGAGGTGGTAGTGCATTCAATGTCTGTGCGACAAACACATCAATGATTTGTTTATCCTTCCGAGTTCCTAAAAGTTCATGAATATGACCTGAGCTATTGAAATGGCATTAATCAACCATTACTCACTCACTCACTGGGCTAAGGAACCTGGAATGCACTGATTTCAAATCAATCTGCAAGGTGGTTGATATACATGTATTTCCAATTAGTTTTCACATTAGCACAGCCATTAAACATTGACAAAGTTCTGCCATCTCTGCTGCAACAGTCCCACTAAACTTTGTAATTCCTTTTTAGTACAACGTTTTCTATTCTTACAAGAAGAGCCTTCACCTTCACTTTCAGAGTCACTTATCAAAAGTGGTGAAACCGGTGAGCCATCTTCACTGTCGTTATAGAAAACCATTTTAGATATTCGCTTGTCAATGGGGTCTGTAACACACAATAATGAAAACAAACATAGAGGTGTCAGCAAACAATAGCCAACCATCACACGTTAAAGCAACAAATTTGATCTGGTTTATAGTTTATAAATTGGCCGCTCGGGGGGGGTGGGTGGGAGGAAAAAAATGATTACTCCCTCACCTCGATGTGTGTTACACCTGCGGGCCGCTTTATAACGTATTAACCCAGGTGTCGATCAGAGCTCGATTTCCGTCCCAATTCTTCATCTCATGACCAAACCATGATTCAAACAGTCGAGACTGCTCATCATGCTTGGCCCAGAGATTTGAGAGCTCCCACCTTTACCACTTTTTAGTGGCGTTCACAGAAGCCTTCATCTGAACAGCTCCTTATTGGATTTGTCCATCTGTATCCAGACATGGTGATGTGTAGCAACCTCTCATGTCATGTCGGGGGTCGTGCTGTCGGGGCTGGCCAGTTGGTTGTTTGTCAGGTTCTTCTCTCCTTTGTTCTCCATTGTTATTGTTATGCTGGTCGATAATGGGGGATGGTTGCTAGGCTGGGTTGTGTTGGTGGTTTTGATGGCTTTTTGTGGAATTTTGGTTGGGTCTTATGTTGTGGCTGCTGGATGTTATGTTTGTGGGGGGAGAAATTGTACTTATCTGACTTTGTGTGGTAGTCTAAATGTTATTTTGTAGATGGTCCTCGCTCGTCCTCGATTTGTGCGTGCGTGCGTAGTTCGCGCCATTCAAAACAGGAAGCCTGTGTGATCGTTTCTTGTCTTGTAATACGGCAGCTTCTTTATCAATTCCGCCTCCTGCAGGACTCCTTTCCCCACAGTCATGGGTAGGTGCCTGCAATTAACAATTGAATATATTAATATTGATGCTAAATTGATGAAAGTTTTTTTTACACCACGAGCAACAATCAAGAGATCCAAGCTACTGTAGCTGTCTTCCATAAATGGCTCATAAACTAGCTAACACCGCCAGGAAATTCGAATATCTGCCCTATATTTTACAACATAAAAAATATTTATATCTAAAACCAGCGGTGGTAATTAGTCAGTGGACAGGCCGCCAATTTAGTGCTTGAGTTTTAGTTTGACCTTAGAGGTGGAGAATATCCATGACCGTATCTGTTATAGAATATATTAATCCTCCATGTATCGGTGACTTATTAATCATAATACCTAATTTATTTTTAATAAAAGGCTTAATGCATGGTATCCTGGGTACCAGGTACCATGGAATAAAATGATACCCAGATATGTGACACCTTGAAAGGTCAATATTCCCTGTCAATTTAAAGAAAAGACAATGCTCCATTTGGAGTTTAGCAGTCCAAACACTTATGGAATAGGTCCACAAATTGCTGTGCTCGATGCTTAGAATGTAGGCTTAGATACATATTCAAAAGCATTTACTAAACATTATACATATTTAATGATTAGCCTATTGAATTTAAAAAATAAAAATAACCATACTCACTGGGAGATTATAGTCTTCCGATGGATTACAATTCTCATCAATCTCAGTCTGTAGTCAACTATCCTGATTGTTTGTCCAATTTTTAGGTCGGCATCTACATATATAATTCCTCTCATGGCCCCTGTAAAATAAAATTCAATTTGTAATTACATCAATATTCTAGTTTAAGATCCAACAACGCTTATTAAATTTGAGTACTAACAGCAACGAATACATATATATGATTATATAAATATGTATAAGAGCAAATTTAAGTGTACTGAATATACAAATTGTGAGATATGACCAAAGTTTACCTCAACTGTGTGTACCAAGAATTGAATTGTTCATTGAACCAATTTGTTTTCTAATTCAAGTTTCTCGCCGTGAATATGACCTTAGTTGTCGAAATGGCGTTAAACATCCATTACTCACTAACTCCAAATTTTGAATAATGAAACTAACCTATTGTGTCTCCAAAGACAGCTTTTTTGCGGTTTCTCAGTGTAGGGAACTGTTGGTCAACCACACTGCTGATATCAAAGTCTTTGCTTTGCGTCTCCATCCTTTATACCGGGTAGTTTATGAAACATGTAGTGAGGGGTATCATTGTACTGAAGTCAGCCCTCCCAGTACCGTATCACCGACTCTTTTAAGAATGAAAAAGATACTTATGGTGGATTTTAGTGGCAGAATGTAATATATCAGATAGTCATATGCCTATAAATTGTACTAAACACAATGGTATATGAATATAAGACAAAACGGGTATAAATTTTAGAAAAAGAAAAGGAGGGTAATGTGGTTTCTATAGTTACTACTGCTCCAGCTCTTCCTGCCTCTGACCTTAGTTGTCGAAATGGCGTTAAACATCCATTACTCACTCACTCACTTCCTGCCTCTTGTTGTAAATGGTGATGGCATTGGTGCCTAATAGTTTTCGCCCATTCCAGCTGGCTGGTTGTGTCTGTATGCACCCCGTCTGGCATTTTTTAAGGCATCAGTATCAAAGTATTGTTTTGCTAGAAAATCATTCCCAAAACAAAAAGCATCAACGTCGCCCCCATGTATGCAGTCCTCCCTGAGGTCAGCATCGTACTCAGCAAACTGAGATTTCTCATAGAGACCCGTTGACGCCTTGAAAGACAAATAACCTAGGTGACGAAGGAACTTTTTCATATCTTCTAGGGTTAGAAAAATACCCTCATCCAATTAAGGGAAACATACACGAGTTCTTCATAGCTTAAAGACCTTGGCTCTCGGCCCCTAGTGTAACGTTTGAGGTTGAATTTTTTCTTCATACGTGATAGTCTCTCTTGAGAAGTATCTCTACCTTCTGTGCCGAAAGGATAACGCGGAGTGCTGGTGAGAGGTGGGTCTGGAGTGGAGTCTCTTGAAGGGGGTGGAGACCGTTGACGCGCTGGAGGCTTTGTTTCTTTCCCGCCCTTTACCAAAACGCGCCCGCGAAGCCAACCACGGATCTTGTCTTCCAGCGCCTCCACCTTCTCCTGCTCTAGCTGCTGGACGTCCAGTTCTTCCAGGTATTCCATATACTCCTGCCGAGAAGCGAATTTACTAGCGGGTAGGACTTCTGCCAGACTGGCATTAATCTCCTCTGCGGCTGCCGCCAATACCTCCTCTTTCGACATTTTAGAACCATCAATCTGCTTCTTTTCACGAGTCTTCATAGGGGTATATCCTTCAGTACGCTCCTCTTTGCACTGCTTCCCCCGTGGAGAGCCATGTTCCCCTCCACAGCGCCAGCACCAAGCATTAGTAGCCATAGCGCCGAGAAAACCGTTGACCACAGCCCTAGGGTGAGCCTGTAGCGTACAGAGCTCTGTTGGATGCGTCCAACCTACCCAAAATTTTGAAATGGACTGTGAGGAAGAGCCGCGGCGGCGGATCACTAACCCTACACCCTCCAGGTGGCAATAATCAGAACTAACTCCCGCGCCTGCCGGATAACAATGGGTGGCGCAACCATGTACCTTATGTATATACTCATATAAATGTCTCCAACCTTTATATAGATACAATACATTGTTATCCTTCCAGTATATAGAGGACAGGTCACACACTCTCAGCATTATCACAAGCATATCATATTTAGTCTGACGTAAAATGCCCAGAGTTAAAGGTATAGCTTGTGTGCATGTAGATCCACTAAGTACCTCAACCTTCATTCTAATCATACTGTAGTAACGTTCTGCCAGCACACATTGGATCTTATCCTCCCGTCCCTTGCCCCTACTGTCCCTTACCCCTACTGTGACTTACCAGTTCCATACAAAGTCAGCATAATCCAGGGTAGGAAGAACCATTGATGTAGATAAGTGCAGTGTCACAATCTGTATGATATCTTATTTTACCTAGCTGCCTAAGCTTATGACGGCTATTAGCTAATACATTTTTCCTATGCTCCAAAAACCTCAGGCCTGAGTCAAGGGTTACACCGAGATAGGGGATAGTATCAACCTTTTCTAATATGACATTATAAAGATTTAGAACAGGATTCAGATTTCTGAAATTATTATGATAGATCCATTTAGTTTTTTTCTCATTAACTGGGAGGCTGCAAAAGCCTTACTGCTGCAAAGTGTTACATTAGCCACCAAATTACCCTGCATTAATGGTGTATCAGTGTATGTCAATCTCATAGTCTATGTCCATTCCTTTGTTTAGCAGTCTGACCGAATTTTGATTGTTGGTATCCTTTGTTGGCGGTTTTCCCCATTCCCAATATTTTTGTCGCCTTACATAATGTAGCCAGTTGGGGAGTGTAAGCCTGCTCCGCACAGTGGTAATACTGTCCATTGTACTCGAAAAAGACCATGTACATATTAGACATATTGGAGTTTTTGATGACCTTCGGGCACACCTTGGTGCTGTAGGTTTCAAACAGCTTATTGAATTTCCTCTGTCCAACATCGCGTTTCTGATGTTGAGTAGCAGCTTTTGTGATTAAAGGCTACTAGCATGACAATGTCTGGTGATACTTTAGGACTGCATCCTTGAGGGTTATTCTTTTCAACAAATCATTCCACATTTCCCTATATCCTACGTCAGACCATTTCTCCTACTAAATATATTAACATTTTTCTGCCGTCATCAAGGGTAACAACCGCTATCTCTTACGGATCATCTAACTCATGTCGCTGGGAGGAGGACAGCATGTTGGAAAGGAATGCTGCATGATGGGATGTAAACTGTTGCATTCTGGGGGAAATAATAAGGTATACTAAGGTCCACAGGTGTAGGGAGGTATTAGAGAGCCTGCTTTGACCCACATCTGATGTCAGGCTGATCTGCCCAATAAGAATGGTTGTTCGGCCCATCTCAAGGTGTTTAGTCCCATCAGCTGACCAACTCTATTTATATGATATGTTATGTCATGTTTTCTTACCTTCTACTGAATCAAACGCCTTCTTTATATCTATGAAGGCAGTGTTATCAAGAGCGTCTATTAAATATGTTTTTACACCCTACAACAAGGTAACCTTAATGAGGACATTCGCTACAGAGGTCTCGTTGGTACAGGTGTTGGTGGCTGAAGTTTCTAAACAAAAGTCAGATCTCTCCCTGTTGCACCCCTGGTTTTGGATAAGATCATTCCTTAGTATAGCAAAACGCTAAGGGGGAGCCTTGCCAAGGCCCAAGGGTACCAAGCTTGCCCTCTGGTACTACCAGGACAAACTTGCTAGGGTCCTCTACATAGACTTTCTTTAGCACGGGTGTGATGAGACTGAAAGGAGGGAGAGCATATGCATTAATGCCTTTCCAGGACATGTCAGGGAGTAGACCCGATCTCAGTAGAATTCAGTAGCATGGAGAAAAAATCTGACAAAGGACTGTTACATATCATAAACAGGTTCACACTTGACCATCTATAATAACCCTTTTGTAAGTCTGTGGACCTCTGAGGAAGCACAGCATATTGCCTTCCTGTTTAACTTGATTTGCCTTATCAATACTCTTGTACTGGGTTTAACACAGGAACGAAATCTGTTTCACTCAGTTTGATCAAATCTTCCATAACTTCAATGCAAACTTTCTCATTGGTTGAATCATACCATATCACCTTATTTTTTTTTCTGTTAACAGTCAGGCGTTTATCAAGGCACCATTGTCAATGTCATTGATATGAACTATAATAGCAACTGCCCGAAAACCACATCACAAAATCACAATAAACCCACTGCTATGAGTAGGTGTATGGTATTTAGCTTGTTGTTTCTTGTTTCCCACATTTCTTCTCTTTTCATTGGATCTTTCTCCCAGGTCAGTTTGTTGTTTAGTGCCCTCTGCTCTTCTGATAGCCCTGTCAGTCTATCAATCAGTAATTTCTCAAAGTTGTCAACGTCTTCAACATGCTGTTCAAATATAGGTCTTTTCTTTGAAGGGATGCTCTTGAAGTGTATTACGGAAGGCTTTCCACCATTCTTTGATGCCAGGCTTCTTCCGTTTGTGCTTTGTGAGCAATTCTGTTGTTGCAGCAATACTTTTTTGGATGCTTTCAACAAGCGTCACTACATGATGTACAGCAAAACTTTCATACTTTGAACTGTCAGTTTCTGAGGCTAAAAAAGAGATGATCTTGTTTGTCACGGTGGTGATCTATTGAAGACTATGTCTTTGGATCTGTCAGGAATCTCATGTAGTCTTTAAAAGGGCCGTCAGCCAGTTCAGCCAGGATTTTGACAATGAGGTGAAACTTTGTCCGTCCAAAGTAACCCTGTTAGGCCCTCTGTTCCTTTCACGAGTAGTGGTTGTCTTTCTTCATTGTTTGCAATTATCTTTACTCTCGTCTCTTGCACTTTCTATGCTTAAGGGCACGTGTTAACCTGCGGGGGGCTTTCCTGCGGCTAGACTTCGTTGGGTGGCAGTGCTTCCTGAGGTCTTGTGCTGAATCTCTGCTTGCTAGTAGTAGGACTGTGCACCTCAGTGGATACTGGCAGTGTGCCTTCAGAGTAGGTAGGGCCTTATAGGCCCATGCTGGGAGCCATGGTTGCATAGGGAACGAGATGTTTCATCGCCAGTTTTTCACCTATATTAGAGAAGAAATCATTTATATAGTCAGCAACTTTGTCTTCATTCACATCCAGGTTTGAGGCTATATCTTTTATTTTTATACAAGATTTGGATTTATTATTAGGCAGTAATTTGTTGACCCCTTCCCAGAAATCTTCAGGCGTCTCAGCCAGTCTGCAGTTGAGTTAGTACTACGCTCCTTGCTAAAAAGCTTATCTTTATCCCTCATATTTCTTCTGTACTGTAGGGGTATGCCATTCTTGTACTTCAACTATCAGTAGAACTGCTTTGACAACTTGCAAGTCCCCTACACTTTCAGGAATCCCCTGTCAACTCAACCAATCTGTGGGGGTAAAAAGAGTTTGTCATGAATTAAACAAGTAAAGCCCAGTTGTGAAAATGGCTTTAACAAGAATTGCGGTTGTTGCCGTGTAAAAAAATCCTCGACTTTTTGAAAGCAGCTGGACTGCATCAACTTTAATGATTTTTACTCTGCACACTCATTGTTTTATAAGGCACTGACATGATTTTATCTTCCATCTCATTCTCCCGGCAATAGCATTTGTTCTACCTCAACTGTATGTCTCAATGATTGAATTTTCCATTGAACCAATTTGTTTTCTAATTTAAGTTTCTCGTCATGAATATGACCTTAGTTGTCGAAATGGCGTTAAACATCCATTACTCACTCACTCCCAATATGATTCCTGACCATCAACTTCCCACACAAACCCCTGTATTGTTCTATCCCTGGGAGCCACTGGTACAGTCCTATAGGCTGCCTGGATATCAACCACAGGATACCAAGAATTTCTCTTCATTTCATCTATGATTTTGTCCACTTTGACGTAAGCAAATTTGTCACAAGTGGTTGACATGTGGTCATTGATGCTCTCAGAGGTAGGCCCTTTGGACCCCCTACTACAATCGGTGATAGGCCTGATACTACCATCTGGTTTAAAATGTGCCTCTTCTGGTTTGAGTATGGGTGAATAATTGCAGCGTTCAAGAATCTGCGTAACCTTTATCAACAATGCTGAACCCCTGACTGACGCCGGTAAAAATGTAGTCATCATGGGAATCCACCGCACCTGGATGACAGAACGCCTCATCAAAGAAAGCACAAGGGTTAAGTTGGACGTTAGTACCCGCCAAGACATGTCTACCCTTACAGTGCATACAGCACGGTCTATCATATTTGTTCCCGCCGACCAAAACACTAAAGACAGCTACCGTGGGCACTGAACCACGACCCACCGTCAGCCTTTGAACTAGAGTGTTAATGATAGTCATCTGCTCCCGCATAACTTTTCTACACTCCTTGCTCTCTTTGATGAAAGACTTTATCAACTCACTGTCTGAGATTTCCTCCTCTCTTGGGCTTATTCCCCGGTACTCATTGGAGTCTGCGGTAATCTGATCAAAATCCAAGTACAGTTTCCATTCTCCACCGTCTTTCAAAGACGCCGCCTTTGCTTTTGCTGCGTCAGCGTAAATACAAGCCTTCCCACCTTTTGGAGGGGGAGCTATGTCGCACTCAGAACAATTTTGAAGATTTTTCTTGGAGGCCATCTTCAATCCACATTGGGTGTTCATACCATTTCAGGAGCAAAGTGCAGAAATTTCTTTACGATGGTCTCAGAATCACCAACAATATAATACTTTTTTTTTCTGTTATTTAGTATAAAGGCAGATGGAGTGACCAAAGGCTACAGTTAGATACTGACCCACCATCCCCCAGTAATAAGTATGGGTCAAGAGCATGGTCATCAGCCACCTTTCTAATTCTGGAGGCATTGTACACGTAGACGTTATGGACAGAACAGCATATGTTGGGTCAATATGGGTGATTTGCTTCCTGTGGTCACCAACAAACTGCAAAGAAAGTTTGGAGCACTTATTCAATTGCTATAACATTATGCATATAGATATGTAATTCAGGTATATACTTTATATTACATTAAAGGTTTTCTACCAAAAATATCATTTTACATTAATATGTATTAAACCAAATATTACACAGCTATGATGTACCATTACATTAATGGAGTGAAATCCTTTGCAGTTCACATATGTCACCTCATTGTTTGAGGCGTTCTGATCACAATATGCGACCCGTCGATGCAGCCCAGTACCCTGGGTTTGCCATAGTCCTGACAAAACTGGTTCCCTGTACCCTTACTCTCTTAAACTGTTTCAGGCGAATGAATATATTGGTTTGAAAGTATTTCAAAGCCAAACACAACTGTAACAAGAAAATATAAAAAAAAACATTTTAAATATTATGCTGGGTGTAGGTTTCAGAGGGAAGTATAACGCATATAATAGAGACAATTTAGCTACGGCATTCAGAGAAACGCTAGGTGTATCAATATTGGTTTATAATGCATGTCCAGGAATCTTGCAGCTATGTCACAGTGTTGCTATTCAATCGTACACGGTTGGGTAGGGTGATGCAGGGAGTCAGTCGGGCCTGCGCTGACTGGCGAACGTACGAGGAGGAGGGGTCTATATACCCCTTCCGACACATGAAATGAACATGGTCAGGTGGTCGGGTCGTTCCCTCCTGAAGCGTGGTGCGCAGTACCAGAGAGAGGACCCTCCAGGATACCGCACACATTAATGCCAGGCGGAACCAACCCGAACTAATCTCCTCGGTCACCTGGATGTAAATTTATATGTTTACCTTATATGGTAGTAAACCCCTAACTATCCTTTGTTTCTGGCCATTTGATTTCTGAAATAGGCCATTTAGTTACAAAGTTGGCTTACGTATGTGGGCCTAGTATTTTAAATGCATGAACGTTGATGCTCATACACTACTGCTGCAGAGTCGAGCATTCCAGGTCGTAGAATAAAACAGCTCACCCTGGACAAAATGCTGTACCTTATTACCGTGAATGGCGATGGGAATTACCCTGCCGTCAACATGTGTGTTGGGTTCGCCATGTTGATACACAAGACAGGGAATGACATGGTGCATTGTGGGAAATGTACAGGGATTTCCCTCGTACTATAAGTGTTTCATCTGGTATTTGTTCTGTATTGGCCGGTTGTGGGTTAATTACTTCTGCAGTAGCTGATTGAGGTGCTATTATTCTAGCTAAAGTCATATTGAAGGCGATGCTCTGTTCCCTCTGGGCTGCTATATTAGCCCTTTGCACCTTGATCTGCTCCTCAGCGAGCTCATTTTGACGACGTATAAGTCCTTCTAAGCGACTGTCAGTCTCTCTTTCTTGCTGTATCAACGTGTCCATGGGGTGACCATGCGCGCATGGTTTGTCATTCATGGCCCTCACTGGGCAGATCACATTATCCTACCTACTATATACCTCCCCTTTACACTACTGTACTCCCACACCTGTTATACTGACCCACATTATGTAAGCCCCAACTACACTCCACCACTCACCTGTTCCTATTATGAATGAGCCCTGTACCCCTCCAGTTTGACTTTTTTTTCCAGACTTGTGTTGCTGTAATCTGTCATTAATACTCCTGCATCCTCAGTTTTACTAGACTTCTCTTTTATCGCCAGGAGTTTACGGTGTATTAAAGGATGGAGCCCATGTGCACAGTTAATAGCCACACCTCTGATGATCTGCCATCACATGTTGTGTCGGAGATACAGGTTGCAGCTAAATGTACCATCCGGGTTCTCTTTGTTGCGTATCCTTGGTCTTTTGCCGACTGGTGCCAATAGTCCCAAGGTATTTGGCAGTATTCCTATGCAAAAGCTTGTCCAATGTGGAGTTAGGATATAACAATTACATTTGTAATTATTGTCGATCATTGCCCCAAACTATTTATGGTTTGTAGATGATTTTCTACATCCTGCTGACTGTTATCTTATTTTAGGATTGAAGGTTCTCTTACACGCTGGCTTGGTACACAGCCCTTTTAATATGCTGGAGGAACAAATCCCAGTTTATGAGAGGCCCTAAAATTAGGGGCGTGAATAATATTCAATACGTGAGTGATACCGAGATTCAATATTAAGTTTTTTTTTAATTTATAAAGTATTTTATTCACCAAGTGATTTTCAAAATACAGTACACTTTTCAAAAGATTAGATAACATGTTGTAGTAGTACATGTCTATATGATGGTAATATGCATCTCATCATTATGCTCACAGTATAACTATCATCTGACCATTAACATACAGGTTAACGGGAGACCGTTATACTCAGCCGGAGTTACATGGTACATTGTGAAAGACCTGGCAGATAATTATGCTATTGAGTGAACGCGAACAGGGGTTGGAATCATTTTAAAATTTATTACAATATACTGAGCTCATATGTCATGGTTAAAACAATAATATCTGCCATTGGCTTTAATAAATATTAATATCTTGATCTTGATCTT
This sequence comes from Harmothoe impar, assembly GCA_947462335.1. NCBI lineage: Eukaryota > Metazoa > Annelida > Polychaeta > Phyllodocida > Polynoidae > Harmothoe > Harmothoe impar. The sequence goes on along the minus strand of OX381714.1, from coordinate 5,850,997 downwards.
GAGGGATGGTGGGTGGGAAAGTCTCCTGTTGTCAACTCTTCTCTGGCAGCAACTGGTTGTTTACTGCACGCGGTGCCCCTTATATAACCTCCCTCCTGCCACACTGGACCTTGCTGCCGCGTCTCGGTGCACCTGTGGTTTTTGTAAACACTTCAAAGAGGCGTCCCGGAACCGGGCCATACATGTGCCAAGGTCAAGCAGCTACACTGGGCTCCAGTGCACCCGCTCACCCTGGTGTAATATATAGAAACCAACCGCCTGTGCTCTGTAATATCAGGGTAGGTTGCCCGACTCACTCTTTTATCTAAATTATTTATAATATACATTATATATAATGCCCTATTGCTTTGTTTAGTTAAAATTGGCGCTTGTTACTGGGCCATTCCTTGGTTTCCAGTGTTTCTGTATATTTTGGTAGGTTGAAGCCAGACTAATTCAGTTATTCTACCTTAATGCTAACCTTTAATTGTCTATGCAATGCAAGGGGAACTATAATGTGGTCATCCCTATGTAACAGCCTTTCTAATGAAGCTGGTCCATGTGTATTGATCCCCTGTTTGCCCAACTTTGATATGTTCATACAATGTTCAACAATGTTCAACAGCTTTGAATCACATGGTTTGGTGAATAAACTTGAGGTCTTCCTTCCCCTGCAGAATGACATCACACAGATGATATCGTGTCTCAATTGGTGTTCGACAATAATCCTTGTTGACGCGTCAGCTATGATTGACAAGCGCCCAAAGTCACTGTCAGATTTGACAAGAGAATTATTTACCTGCTGTAGGCTGGTGGTATTGGCTTCTAAGCTTTTCCTAATATTGTCTAGAAGAGTGGTCTGTGTCAATGCCTGCTTCCGGCTATTGTCTTGTCTCCATAATAGCCATATGCCTGTGGACTGTCCCTTCGTAATTCGAATGATACCGTTGAAAGGCCTATATTGTTTGACTCACTATTGATGTTTTTTAACCATGATAAACTCACCACGTGGCAAAACGCAGAGTCCTGGTGAGTCCTCCCTGTGTGTGTGTGTCTAGATATAGTGTAGGCAATAAGGCATCCTGCTGACTGTTGGGGTTTAGGGTGTATTGCGGCCTCTCAATTTGTCTGCTTCTGTCCTCCCGTTCTATTGGTTCTCGTTTTCCTGGCACCTTTTTCATTCTTCCATCTCATTCTCCCAGCAATAGCTTTTGTTCTACCTCGACTGTATAATTATATCAAGAATTGAATTTTCCATTGAACCAATTTGTTTTCTAATTTAAGTTTCTCGCCATGACTATGACCTTAGTTGTCAAAATGGCATTAAACATCCATTACTCACTCGCTCATGCATGAGTTCAGATATAATGTCCATTTTTGGGTCTACCACTTCATCTTTTTGTGTCGCTATAATCAGTCACAGCAGCAGGCACGGGTGAGGGTGGTGCCAGTTGTGGATGGTATTGATCCTTGGCAATGATTTTATCTCTAAATTTTTCTAGTAGGCGCCCTAACATGTTACCACCCTTTACTTGTTCAAAGGATAGTGATGTGACATTTCTCATGTGCCTCCCCACCCCATTTACTGGATGGAAAGTGCATTCATACAGATGTTTCCCTGCTGTTCTGGTAAGGGTTCTTCGTCTTCCCTCATCACTGAACTTAATGACCAGTAGATCATGTACCAATTTTGTTGCACCTTTGTTCCAGTCCTTCACGGGTGTTACTTTCTTACCCAGGCTCATCATTTCATATGGATCCGTTTTAGCAAGTATCTCTCCAGCTGTTTGAGTATCACCACTGCTTACAGCTTTCAAATGCTGAAGGGCTTGTTCAACACAGTTGTATTTTGTATCATTATACATGATTACACACAGAGCTAGGTTGGAGAATGTGGACTGTTCTGACTTGAAAGCAATCCCATCTGTTGTTTTTATCATGGAGGCTGCCCAGAGACTGAGTCCATAAGGCAACATTGGTATGTCTTTGTGTGCATAAGAGTGCTTGTCTATAATCAATGCTCTCTGCCTGAGACGTACATCTTTGACTTTGTACCTTTTAGCAAGATGGTATAATGATCTTAGTCCAGCAAATTCTTTTGCCTCTTTTTTGGACAGTTTGTCAAGCAGTGACACACCCTCTCAGGCTTGTAGATCTTTTAAATTACTGATTTTCCGGTAGATTTCTCCTTTGATTCCTCTATGTGCAAGCTTAAATACAATGGATCTTGGTCTCTCCTTTTCAGGATCGAATTTACCTAGCCTGTATATGGAGGCAACCCTTTCATTTCCATACTGTAGTCCTAGGTCGTTGGGATTGGGGTGCATCCAAAGAAAGTTGTGTGTCGTAGGCTGCGAGTTGGCGATACATAGGGTGGTTGCATGCACACCACATCCTAGAGAAGAATGCATGGCCATCTCCACATTGCCACTCTGTAGCCCAGCCCGGTACAGGAAGATAGTCAAGAATAACGAAGGTCATGTCACACATCAAAGCGTAGCTTGGGGACTTGACGTGGTCCATTGTGAATTTCTTGAATTTCGGACTTGAAATTGAACAACTCCACCATACCGGAACACAGGCCATGAGAAGTTTACACACGATTTGAGCATGTTCATCTCAATGTGTCCTGGGCCAGGTTGGAGGAGGAGCCAATCAAACTCCTGAGAGAAGGTGCAGCCAGAAGGATGCTCTTCTTCCTTGTGTGAGGCACGTTCTGAATAGCCACAGGAAGCATTCTTATTCCCTCTGATAACGGGTGTGAGGTGATTCGCCCCCAAGATGAGGGACTCTTTCTTGTCGGTTCTCCAATGTGCACCCTTTGTTGTGCATGCATTTCGGCAATTGGAGATGAATGACCTTGATAGTTCACTGGCACCTTTATTCTGTGACACTAGAAGATTAACAAGTCAAAGGGACATATAGTATAATCTGGCCTGTTTCATGATTTTTACACTTATTTTATAAACAATTTCAAAGATTTATGTGTTTTTATACACTTACCTGATGCCCGGTACTCAGTACTGCGCCCATTAAAGAGCCCTGTGGTACTCCATATGTTACTTGTTGGAGGTCTATAATGATCCGCAGCATGGGAAGAAGGGGCTGGTCTGTCTATTATCTTCTATCTATAAATTTACACATGTCTATCTATAGATTTATTTATTGGAGGACATCCACATTCTTCTGTCAGGTCCTTAGTTGCCTTCCTTTTGCTGGGGTGCTTGAGATGTTGTAAGTCATGACTTCTTCATCCTCCACTGAAGAGACTGCTCGTGATGTTTCAGCTGTTTGACTAAGTGTCCTAGTTCAATAACTTCTCCCTTAAGTTTTTTTACTTCTGCTTGAAGATCACCTGTTTGTCCTGGTTATGGTTGCTGTTGACTACCTCTTTTGACTTGACCTCCTTCTCAACATGTTCTTCTGATATGTAGCATCTGATTGCACACATTTGAGAAGTTGATTTTTTTCCATCAACTTGTTCCTCCTTCTTTGCCAAAACCATTTTTGTCTTCTGTAACCTTCTGAAGGTTCTAATAAATTCATATTTATATCACCAAGCAACCATCTTTCTCTGTTAGCCAACAACGGATCCTGACAGATTTCTTTCATAGTATTTATACAATTGACATAGTTACCATTTGGAGGACTATATATTAGAACAAAGGCAGTCAGGCGATGTTTGTTTTGTGTTTAATTAATAGCCAACTCAATGTCGGAGTTTGACGCTTTAAGGTAGGTAATACAGTGCAATAAGGCGCAAGGTTTGTACATACATATAAAAGTAAACCCCCACCATTCTTATCTAACACTCGGTCATGTTTGAAGAAGACATAACCCGGTATATGTAATTTGTGGTCAGAGTAGCCCTCTGTGAGCCAGCTTTCACTCACACACAGTATATCATACAATTATACAAGATCATATAATTCACTAAACTTATGGTGTACACTTCTGATATTATAGTGCCCAATCTTTAAGCTTTTCAGTTTGCTGAAGGCCTCAAGTTGATGTGGTCATTTTCACAAGGCTGAACTGTTGGGTGACAATTGCAATTTAGAATTGGATTGGGAAGAATATACATGAGGTGTCCTCTCTGCCAAGAACAGGGCAGGATAAGGGTGGGGTGCCATGTATGCGCCTGGTTCGTTTAGACCAGGTTAGGCTGGGCATCAGTCTGCCACACGTGTTTGACTCTAGGAAATTTGATTTGACATTGATTTGAGCTTGTCTCCAGAATCCTTTTTTTTTCCATCAATTGTCATATTTGTCATTCTTCAGTCTGTCTGATTTCTTCATCAAATCTGCTTTCAAATTCAGAGTCTTCTTAAGTAATATTCATGAGGTTCTTTTCCTTTCTCTTAAATGCCAGTCATTCTTCTGTTCAGATGTATTGAGGTTCTGATTTATATCATTATCTTTCTGGAGCTGGGCTCTAATCCTTTTGTGAAACTATAAATTTAACAGAAAAAACATACTGTCAACAGAAATAAATTTGCTGATTTCAAAACCAATAAGTTTGGAAGCAAATGATCCAATGAAGTCAATATATGAATCAATCGTACCTATTACATCTGTGGCATTCGAGGTTTGCCATATGTCCTAAGAACGGCCTATATATTTATTCTCATATTTGTATGCTGTAACGGTACATAACATACGCAGTAGGAAATAAGGGCCAGACCTTGGGCCTCTTTATACATGCAACATCCCTTTTATATTATGGACTGCCCCATCGCTGTCATTTACAGTATGGGGTATGATACAGCTCTGATGCGGCTTCTGTTGGGGCATTTACTAACCTTTTTCAGTATGACTAGGTGGGGAATCCTATAGCCAAATGACATCATATTTACGGGAAACACCCCAATATTGCACCCCAAAATTCCATAATCCTGCATAAAAATCAATCATTCATACATTGTTTACATATTGCCTTATATACTTCAAGGTACATGGGGGAAAAACTACTCATCTTTGAAATTCTTCACATAACAAATTATGTACTATTGTTGATCATAGAAGTAACATGTTATTCTCTTTTTCCAAATGATGTATACTAACCTGCGTGTTCAACGAATGGTAACCTTTTTTGCTCACATAGGCTCATTTAGCGAAGATCTCTGGATGGCTATGTGAGTCCCATCTATGGCTTGAGGCATGTCCAGGAATCTTGATTTCTGAAATTGGCCATTTAGTTGCACAGTTATATGACTTAAGCATGTGGGCCTTTCAGTTTGAAAAGATGAACGTTGTTGCTCATAGACCACTGCTGCAGAGTTGAGCGTTCCAGGTTGTAGAATAAGACAGCTCTCCTTTTACCGTAAACGGCGATGGGAAAAATCTGGCTGTCATCGAGTTGAACGCATGTTGGTGTCGCCATGTTGATACACGAGGGAGTGAATGCAATAGTGCATTGTGGGAAATGTACAGGGATTTCCCTCATACTATAAGTATTTCATCTATTAAAAATATCCTAATATACAATGCATTCAATTCCTCCAGTCTTAACACAATTCTTGTAGGAGCCATAATGATATATTTGTATTGACTCTTGAAAGCAGCTGGACTGCATCAACTTTTATGATTTTTACTCTGCACACTCATTGTTTTATAAGGCACTGACATGATTTTATCTTCCATCTCATTCTCCCAGCAATAGCATTTGTTCTACCTCAACTGTATGTATCAATAATTGAATTTTCCATTGAACCAATTTGTTTTCTAATTTAAGTTTCTCGCCATGAATATGACCTTAGTTGTCGAAATGGCGTTAAACATCCATTACTCACTCACTCACTCTTGAGGCTTGATTATAGTCCTTATATTATAATACTCCAGATTTGAAATAAGCAGTTTGAGTGACTAGACTATTTTTGAAACTTACATTCCTTGTAAGGTTTTGAACATGTTTATAGCTCAACACATTATCTGAAGTGATACCAAGGTACATATATATATGTGACTGTTGACTGTATTATTTCATTGTTCATTTCTAGGTCTGGCTTTCAATCTTTCTGTCAATCTCAAGATATTGTTCTGCATTAGGACTGATCTTACCGGTCCCTTGGGAATTGGAAATTTTTATGTGGTAATTCAAAATTGCCTATCATGTATACAGTAACAACAGAAAAGTACCAATTAAACATCCTGCATATGAATCTCCATCAAAGTCGCCATTTCTTGTCATTGATGTGGATCTTTATGGGAGACCAATGGCACTTGCTAAGGAAAGGACAAAAGGAAGTTTCTTCTAGCGATGAGTGAGATATTATGTCAGACCTACCATGACGTTGATGGAATGGAACCCTTTACGGTTCACGTAGGCCGCCTCGTTGTCCCGGGGCTTGCGTATGGAAATGTGTTCTAGGGTGTGTAGATGGATCACACATGGTTTCCCATATTCCTGCATAAACTTGGTAGCGATGCGCTCCTTTTCTTGCTCTAGTTCTGGCCAGAAGATGTATTCATTCTCATAAAAATAGTCGCTGACTTGCGCCACCAACCGGCTGACTGTTGGGATGCTGACGCCCTGGTAGTCAGCGACTAGGGAGTAGTTTGATCCTGTTGCAAAATATCTCAGAGCTAGACAAAGCTGTTGGATAACATAATGAAAAGCAGGTAAGGCAAACAACAAGATACAGTGACTGTGTGACTATGTAAAGGACAAACAACATTAGAAATATATAAATAAATATAAAGGAGCCTTTTCACATTGAAGAAGGAAAAAGTAATTCTTAAATTTGTTTTTTATGGTAACTACTTAAGAAATAATGTACGAAGGCAGTGAGAAACATGTGAATGGTGAAATGTGTTGGCCAATATGTTGTTTGGCCATTATACTTACTTTCTTCGAACGAGACTGAGTGCCCCTCCCCACCTCCTATCAAATCAATGTGGTTGGTCAAGTCATCCACAAGTGATAGCGCGATCCCCTTCGTAACACAATAACGACGCCAAAATTGGAGACACTCGAACTCCTCCATAGGGTGTATTCGCCGCTGCTACACACGTGCTGCGAACACGTCCTCCTCAGGGGATCCTTCACTGATAGCTGGTAGTGCATTCAACCCTGCCATGTTGAACAATGTGACGTTGATAGAATTTCAACCCTCTTATATACCCTACTCTGACAATTATTCAGTCACTTCCGGTCTCCTTGGACCAGAAGTCAAGCCTTTTGTCGCAGTATTGTATTGGCACAACCAGTTTCTACAATCAGGATACAATCAGGATACAATTAACGCTTGACTAGCGATTTTTACAGTAAAAACAAATTTCTTTTGTTTTAAAATGATGTTACGAAGGGTTTTTTTGCTACACGTATATATGTTCATACTTTATGTACTGCTATGTCGAAACTCAGAAACAGAATTATATTTGCCTACATACAAACTTGGACAAGGCGAGGTTCTGAAAGCATAATTAGTTCCTTAAGACTACCAATCTAATGAACTGCAAATAGGATACAGTATATTAACCCAGCATTATATGATGTAATTTCTAACATGTAGGGCTCAAGGTCCTGGATGCCCCACAAGTTACACAGAAGCTGAACTTGCTGAATTTGACCCATCATACTTCTTCAGTTTCTGAAGACTTGTTAGCAAAGCCTTTTGGTTTATCTCCAGCAGGCATGTGGCCTCTGCAAATTTCTGTACAGTAGTGTAGTTGCGGAATGGGTCGAGGGCATCACCTTTGTTAATATGCGCCATACTTGATTGATGTAAACAAAAGCAAATTACCTTGATCACCAAGCAAACTGACTCAATACTAGTTTTCTGTGTCGCTGTCACGTTCTTCTGCCCCCTATGGTAGGATGCATCAAATGCATTGGAAACTTTAAAGGGCCAATGAAATCAGTTTCAGGTTTGATGATTTGTTGGTTGTATTTCTTCGGGTGGACATGAGCTTTATTTATATTTTTTTGCTTCCAACACCTTCTCCTCTGCATAAAATAACCTTCGCTTGTTAGCTGGGTATAGGTGAGAATTGCATTAGTGTATAGGGCACTAACATGATTTTATCTTCCATCTCATTCTCCCAGCAACAGCATTTGTTCTACATCAACTGTATGTATCAAGAATTTAATTTTCCATTGAAGCAATTTGTTTTTTAATTTAAGTTTCTCGCCATGAATATGACCTTGGTTGTCGAAATGGAGTTAAACATCCATTCCTCACTCACTCTTCCACCTTCACATCCTTATATTCCAAGGCACGTAGACGCACTTCTCCCGGGAATTCCTTTGGGTCTTTTGCTCTCACCGGTCCTGCCATACACTTGTGACATATGACTTATGTCTGAGACATATTCAATTTCTGTTAGATAAAAAAGTGATAATTCTATCGCTCAGAAAAGTGTCACAAAATAAAATTTGTCATCTTGATATTTACAGTTAATCTTTCCATCTCCATCCAACCACTATCTGTCTCAAAACTATGTGTATTAACAAGGTGTTATCTGTTTCAAGCATATCTAGTATTTCTCCTATGACTAAGTGTGTCAAAAGAGGCCGGTTCTTCTTCATCCTCATTTGTATCTAGAAAAAGGTGGAAAGTGTTTCCAAGTGTAGTAAAGGCCCTTAAAAGGTGATCACTTAGTATCAGTGGCGCAGAAGACAATAGGACTTACCAATAACCTCCGGAGAAAATAGTTTTGGGGACTCCAGTTTTCCGATGCGGGGGAGGTGTAAAAGGGAAGAAGATTAATTAAGTCTTTGACAATCGTGAAGATCATTTATCAATAATGATGATAGCTTTTATTGACAACAAAAGGGAGGTCATGTACATTAAGTTCAGTATAATAAGCTACAAAACTATAGGAATACTTCTCAAGATCCTTTTTGTCATCATCCTTAGACCAGAACTGGATTTTTCTCAATTTTCTCTGGAAGGTGTCTAATTCTTTTTTAAGATCACCTGGATCTGTTCTAGTTAGTGTAGGACAGAATTTTACACCTTTCTCTAACAGATTTGTTTCTGTTTGGGAGAGGTTATAGTTTGAAAGGTTAGCAACTAGTCTATTGCCAGATTGTGGGTTGGTTGGTTCACTACTTTTCTCAATGATAGTCTTATCTTTATTTAAACTGTCTAAGGATTAAAAAGATTCAGTAACAGAGGAGTAATCACAAGTGGTGTTCAATTCAGTGAATAAAGCACAGAGATTTTCCAGGTTGGTATTATCATTGATATGATCTACAGTGTTGATACTGTTCAGAGGGTCAGTGTCCAAGGGGCTAGCAGTTTTAGAGTCCTTAGATAGTCATTTTTTGGGCTTCTTGTTGCCCTTGCCCTCGTTATGGTCTCGGCCAAAGTGCTTGTTTTCCTTCAATTTGGCTTTGGTCTCATCCCCCCAGGTTGAGGAGGCTTCTGGAGCTTTCATTGTGTTCAGGGAGAAGAACCCCGCAGGATTAGGGAATGGCCATGACTATGTGGGTGGTGCCCGGACTGCCACATTGCTTCTACCTCAGCCTCCTCAGTCACCTCCCAACCCACATCCCTTACCACCCCAATCACCTTTCAGTGTACCCACAAAACTCTTGGCATATGGCCGATTCTTGCAGTCCCTCCGTATGTGCCCAGATTGTTTACACTTTAAGCAGTTTGATCCGTTGCTGGGGCAGTCACTAATGTGGTTATCTTCCTCCCCCTGTACCAGATGCTGGTGGTGTGACGCCCATAACCCACTCACTCACTCAAGAGTGTCCCATGAGGAGGTACCTGGTAGAGATTTTCTTGTACAACTGCGTATAAAGAACAAAACCCATCCACAACTCAACCACAACCCATGCTCATGTATCGGTACTCACCTCAGGTGTTTCAGTTTGCATACCAGAATCTGTAGCTTTCACAAATGTAGGCATGCAAACTAGTGCACAATGATCCTCCTTGGATTGCACATCGGTCAGTTTAACATAGGTCCTTTTACTTGAGGGGAGGGGACTGCCATTTGATTCACACGGACCCTTTTTACATCAAGTCATGTGCATAATGTTTGCCAACTTGCCAAAATTGTTCCATTTTGCTGAATTTTTGGCATTGGGGACCACGGAGTGAGTTTGGGATAAACAAATCCACATCAATGCATAAATATGTATACCCTATTTTGAGCCATTGAGGAGGTTTAACGTGATGATACTGGTGTTGGTTTCTATCTTTGATTGTTTTTTCCATATGACAATTCTTTTTACCTTGCTCACATCTTGGGGTTTCCACTCCTTGGCAATTTCATCCTCATCGATACCCTCAAGCTGACAAGGTCGACACAGTTCGGATCAAGTGTACAGGTTGCGAATCTAAGGTTTATTCAAGAACCTAGACAGGCGTAGCTATTGCAGTGCGAACTCCCTGTAGAGTAGGCTCGTGGCCGTTATGATCACAAGGGCAAGGTTTTTATATAATCAGCTTTGGCATATGAGATGGCTTTATTTATTCTACACCGGAGCTTCTTAGCTTGGATTAGATAAAGATCCTTATGTGACTTCAAAAACTTGTCCACTGCATCCTCCCTTTCTGTAATCAGACCTAAGATTTCACCAGTCATCCACTGATTCCTCTTATCTACTACAGTTATCCATTCCCATGGGCTATTCACATCTAAGTATTCCGTGATTAAATTCAGTATAAAAAACCACAGGGCATCAGGATCTCTTATGTCATAATATTCCTCCCAGTCTGCCTCACTAAGCCAATCCTTGAATAGCTCAAAGTCAAAGTTGCTATAATTGCGTACACGCAAAGATTTGTTTAAATATTCAATTTTCAGCTTAGTTTTGACACAAAAGACTGGCAGGTGGTCACTCACTAAGAAGTTCAATACCCCTGCACTCACAACATCATTGTAGGAGGTTAGTATCTTGTCCAAACATGACACAATATTTTTGAACGGCCTAGTACACTGATGGATCAATTTGTGGTAACCCTGAAACTTACACAAATCATTTAAAGCAATACTGGATGCAGTCCCTTCCTTCAAAGTGTTATTTATATCACCTAAGAACCATTGCTCTAGGTTTTGAGTTAGCGCAAGTTTCATCAGTTTTTTCACATGTTGGATGAATACATCTAATTTACCACCAGGAGGTCTATAAAGAGTTACTATTTGCAATTTCTGTTCACTTTTAAGTTTCAAGTCTACAACAAAACACTCCAAATCTTTGATGTTCAAGCACAGATCCCGGCATATCTCTACCTCACAATCAAGGTCATGACGTACATACACAACAATGCCCCCCCCCCCTTTCTTGTTAACTCGATCTTGTCTAAACAGATTCATCCCATCCCAATTTATCATATCATCATCGTACTCAGGATGCAGCCAGGTCTCACTCATAGTCACAATGTCTGTGCCATCCAGCTGATCAGAAATATCTTGGCGTTTTTTATACATGCTCCTCGTGTTCAGATGCAACATTTTAAGCCCACTTGTCCTCAAAAAGTCATTGACTCTAGTTGTAGTCATGTCCAGGCGTTGAGTTCAAACAAACAGTACAATGTACAAAAAAAATTATAAAATAAAACAAACAAATACTATTTACACAAAAGAATATATAGGCCCTAGATTACCAGTCTAGAGCCTAGAAAAGAGACCCACAGATCTCATAACTTAATGTTCTGTGGGTGGTCTTTGCGCGAGTAGTCCTATGAGAATTGGGACAGAAGTAACTGGAGATTAGGGACTTTACTCCAGGGTCCGTTATCTCAAGAATCAGACAATAATTCTGTTTACAGTTATATGGATACAGCAAATAAGTAAGTAAGTGGTGGGTGATTTTCAAGTGAACCCAAATGCAATAAATATCTAAAAAGGAAGGAAATGCCCCATAGGGAGGAGGAGGGGATAATGAAGATGATAATAAGAATGATCGTAATGATAATAATAATAATAATAATAATAATAGTCATAGTAGTGATAATGATAATAATATTAATAATAATGATAATGATCCTAACAACAAGAACATTAATAGGAAATAACAAGACAATAATAATATTAATTATAACCAACTTTATATATTTTCTTATAGTTTATGAACAGGTAGACAATTGTACAACAGAGTGAATATGGGATATACTCTGATACAAGATATACAAAACCAGCTACCAAATATAGATACAATTCCCTTCAGGTTGCAAAAAGATGCCAAATAACATGTTACTAAACATTCAATATTGAGTCCTATGATGATGTTGAGCAACTACCCAGCGAGATTTTGCCAATCTCTTTATGTCATTTTGAAATTTTGATGTATATTTTTTGTAGTCTCTTGACACTAGTCAGCTTCAGACATAGAACACATGTCATACAGCTTGTGGAACACAATCATAAACATAATTTTACGATATCAAACATCAAGTAGCAAACGGCAAACAACAGCAGCAGAAATGATAATCAAGAAATCAATAAAGTCATAATCAGTTGATCAATCATCAAACAATTCAATCAATGAGTATATTAATCAACGAAGACAATGAAGACAAGGAAGGCAGGAATAGGAAATAGTGGGAGAAGAAGACAAAGGAAAGAGGTCATTATAACATCCTCCCGTCTCTAAGTTCACCCAATCATTTACCAGAATTTGGGATTGAAACATCAGGTTTAACTATAGTCAGGCAATATAATAATAGTAGGCATGCTCTTTATTGTCGTCTCATCCACAATGGTATATGTAGCCTGCGACTTAGAAGTCACTATAACTTCTTAGCAGTATTAATATCTATTATATACTATTGCAAATCCTTGGTCTTTTCTTTATTCTCTTCCTCTTAGTGGGCTGGTCATTTGGAGCCTCCTCCACATCTATAGGTGATTGCTCTTGTACTGCCCTCATGACAGCAGTTGTACAGCTCCAACATTTGTGTCCTCCCTGTAATAGTAAACAACAAACAATGGGCAATCTGTTACAATAGAGTACAACGATTTGAACTATTCATAGTGATTAGTAGTCGTCATGTGTGCAACAGCAAGAGTCATACATGTCCATATACCCTACTACTTCTCCTGTGCTGCGTTCATATACCAGGTCTTCCTTGATTTTCATTTCATCCTGCAGTACTCCCACATGGCCAGTCCTCTGTTTTCTGATATTGACAACCAGTCTAGAAGAGCCTCATCCAAATTCTCACTGGACAAGTAAAAGGTGTAGCCAGGACACAAAAGTTATTGTCTAAGGGTCCAGGAAGGGGCTTCCTTCTGTCATCAGGGGATGATGTCAATCATGATTCAATTACATAGCACACTGCTGTAGACATGCCTTATATTTATAAGTAAAAATGTACCTGACGCATTTGTATGCTCTAGGTTAAGGAACAAGACAAACAGCCGTTTTCAATTCCGAGTAACAGTTCTTATATTTGGTAAAGTAGTGGTTTCTCCTAGCTGATTGTCAAGTGTGTCAAACATACTAGCCATGTGAGCTCTTTCTTGCACATCAGCAAGGTTTTCAGTAAAATGTTGGGATTTTGTAGTGAAGACAGTTAGACAACGATGACATATTGAGGGTATTGTCCAAAAGTTCCTTAAAACTAGCATCCACATCAAAACCACCATTATTGATTCCAGAGCGGGTTTGCTAAATTGCCTCTTCTACTGTCGTTGTTAGTAAAATTATTCTCACATTGTGTAGTAAAATAAACCTATTTCAATGAAGTCTTTCTATTCGATATTTTGCTCATATATACCTTTATTTTGAAACTGTACCTTAGTGGGTTCATCCATTTTCAACTTCTTTCATTGTTTATAGTTCTCGGCAGAGGAACTGACCTGTTCTGGGAAGCTCTGTTGTCCCAGCATAAACTGAACCCTTGAGACTGTTCCTACAAGGGTGACAACTGCTGTATTGTTTGGTGAGGGAGCTTTGAGAAACTGAGAATATTTGAGTCCTTCACAAGTATATGATGTATAACAGAAGTGCAATAAGGTACATAAAGTCTTCTGAACGCCTGATGTGGAAGATCTGGACTAAAATACTTTAATGAACTTAATGATAGCAGTGACAATATATTGTTCGCGAGGCAGGTAAGGCATAAGTCATCTACAAAGTGTTCCTTGTGTGCCTTGGCCTCTCTATCTCAGCTTAAAGGGTCTACATGTATTTATCTTTAAAATTCTTTCTTGCCATAGATATAACCGTAGTTGTCAAAATGGCTTTAAACAAGAACGTCACAGGGTGAATAGGTATGTGTGGCTGACAAAGCTTACTTGCTTAAAGTTGCTGTGTTTTTCCTCAAACCGCATTGTCCAACAGTGAATGAGAGGTCCAATATTTTTAGTTGGATAGTGAACTAGGAAATGTGATTTGGGGTGTAGCTCTATGGCTTACGCCAAACTGGAGACCCCATGGCACAATTGGGTCGCTCTCCTCGAGGTCCACTCCTGCCTTGACCTGAATTTGGACATTGTCCCAGCAAACTATAAGAGTTGCTGCAAGGTTGATGACTTTGCCTTTCCCTGCTGACCTCTGCCAGAATGAAGTGTACTTAGGCAAGTTTCTTTTTACCAATACAATCATGCATTACAATTTTTCAACACTACCATGTACTCTATACATGAATATGTTACTTACTTGGGGGGATCCACGAGTAATGCCCCATCCATTCAGCGTCTAACCAGCATGACGGTAGGAGTGTTGCTGCAGGAGGCAGTAGTTAGTCATGTCCTGATTATGTCTTTGACTTCCTGCAAGAGCCTCTGTTCAAGAAAGAATTGAAAAACATTTTTAGGACACTCTCCACATGTTGTAAATATCTGTTGGGTGATTAGTGACCTCCACATGGAAAATGTATTTAGTTGTGGTAAAGGTGGGGGTCTACAATAATTCAATCAAATATTATTTAATATACCTGTTATAACTTTTGATATTTCTAAGAAATTACTTTTCCTCAGATGTACAAATCAAATTCAGTCTAAAATAGCATTTATCTGTGTAAAAAAAAGCGTTATTTGGCCAAAATAGCTCAAAATGGTTAATTTCAATTTGAATTCTCATTTGTAGGGCCTCAAAAAAGTCTGTATTGTCCATTACCCCATTGCAGGCCACCACCAATATCAATAAGTATGTGTAACCGCAACACGCAGTATGCGAGCATAGCGCTGTCTGCACTTTATGTATCTCTATGGCCTAATGTAGTATTTCTCTGATGTAATTCTTATGAAGGAAATCCATACTTACAGGTGCATTAGCAGGTTCCTCCTTGCCAGTAGGTGGGGGGGATCCAGATAACCTCAAGTGCAGCGAATTCTTCTACCATCTCCTTTATCAACTATTAAATAGATAACAGCAAAACTCTAGTACCAGCAGTATGGTTTCTTTATACACCAGCAATGCAGTATTAGTAGAAATTGTTTGACACATTTTTTGTCAGCATGACGTTTCTGAGACTTGCTGAGCTTACAGTTTTACTTATACTCTTCACAGACGCCATATATCAACGGTGACTAGTCGTAAGACTAGTTAACGAGGCTCAGGGGGGTTCCACTGCTAGACCATCTGTGACAAGTATTGAGGGAAGTGGGTCTTTTATACCCTATCCTACCTACTTCACCTGCCAGATTTCAAACTGAGTTGTGAATCACTCTCCACCAGAGGTCTGGTGGAGTGGTGATTGGTGGGGGCACAGAGCTATTGGATTAGTACTGACCCCTGCTCTCCTGGGAGAGCCATATTTCAGAGCCATTCTCTTAACACTGTCTTCCACAAGGCGCAGACATCGCACATATACCATGGGGTAATGAGTGTTCTGCAACCCAATTGTCTTATTATAATGTGATTATTATGAACCTTAGTTCCCATTGTGGGACACTACTTTTTCAATGTGACTGGTTATAGCTAATGGCCATCGCAATCACATTCCCAATCAAATTCTTTTCTCCAAGCAGCAGAGGACATTAGAATAGACCTGTATACTATAAAAAGCAATATTGATAGTTTAGGCTGGTTCCCATTCTGGAATTGTCAATTATCCAGATGGGAGGGGGAGAAAACCTGAACGTGGTCTAAGCCATATTTTTCTTGAATATTCTGGCCAGTGGTTCGCCAGCGAGGGTGATGTTCACTTCCGCTAGCAACCAATCAGGCAGTGGTGGTTGCCGTGTTGGCAACACAGTCCACTTGACTGCATCACGACCTTACTGCTCGGTAAATGGCATAGTGGATCTTTAGATCTAAAGTCCTGACCTGAGTCTAACCTGTCCAGAAGTCAACCGATCTTTCTTTGGCTCCTATCAACTGTCACTTTTACCTGGGAATATTGTTTTTTTTCCAAATATGACGTTATCTGAGTGTGAATAATTCTTTCTAAAATCTTTCCTGGGACAGGCAGCTGGCTTATGGGTCTGTAGTTGGATACATTATGTAAATCCCCAGATTTGCGGAGGGGCGTAACTTTTGCAATTTTCCAGCTTACCGGTATAGATTGTTGCTCTACAACCATACTTAATAATCTAGTGAACCTATTAATCATACACACATCAGCATCTCTGAACACACAGGAGGATATATATTCTCAAGACAAGAAGACTTATTTATGTTTAAGTTTCTTAAAACATCTATTACTATGTCCGAGGAGATGACAAAATTCGGCATCTTGTCTTCACATTGACAACCCTTAAGGGTTAAGAAGATATCCTTATCATAATTTCTATATGATCTACCAACAAAATGACATGGTTCAACCTTACATCGAGGATGATTAAATACAACATGGACAGGAACCGTGGCAGTCTTCCAAGCTTTCGGAAATACACAACTCGCTAGACATTTATTGTATAAGCACAGAATAACATCAGCTATGGCTAAAAAGGCATCTTTTACAATAAAGTTTTTCACATTTATATTAGCAGAGGGCTTCTTAACATTGATTGACTTAATTAATTTAATTAGCTCTAAGTAGCCAATTGGGTGTAAAAGGTCGCAGTTTTCTGCAGGGGCATTAACTTGTCTAGTACCGGTAAAAGGTGGTGCAGGAGGCAGTTGGTCTGCTACCTTTTGACCAATGGTTGAAAAAAAGTCATTAATATATCTGGCGCATTCTTTTAGGACTACCAGCTCACCATTGGTTTTATCCCTTAGCTTTGATAAAGTGTTCATAGCTTTTACCGGTAGTAGCCTGCGAATACCCACCCAAAATTTAACAGGGTCATTTTTTCTGTGCTCTAACAAGGAGCCAACTTTTTCCTTACGACTATTAAAAATTAGATTTTCAACATTATTTCTATGGAAGCTGGCTATCCTCCAGTTATCAGGTGTATTATTCTTCCTAACCTTCCTAAGAGCATTATCTCTCTCTCTCATTGCAGTGATAACAATGTCAGACATCCACTCTGGAGTATACACAGGTATAGTTAACATTTTAACAGGGCAATCAATGTCTAAATAATCCTGAATAATCACAAGTATCTTATCCCACATGTCTTCAGGGTCAGTCATATGAACTATGTCATTCCAGTTATGTGCTTGTAGTCTATTCTTAAAATTGAAAAAAAATCGTTTTTCCTGTACGAGCGAGCCAGAATAGTCTTTTTTTAGAATTTTTGTTCTTTTACTTTTTACCAATACATAAATAGGACTATGATCTGAGATATGAAAATCAAGGTCACCTGACTGCAATATTATGGACACTTGTATATATATGATTGATTAGTGTATCAGACTCAAGATGCATGGGGGTATCAATTAGCTGAAAAAGCCCTAATTCAGTACAAAAAATATCCACATCAGACTCTTCAATGTCTTTATCATTAAGCAAATTTACATTAAAATCACCCATGATAATATTTTTTCTATTCTTACTAACAGGTATTAGCAGTTCTTTCAACTTGTTATATATGGCTGCTTTGTCTACATCACGGTCTGGCGTTCGGTCAATTTCAATTTTCAATTTAAAGAGTTTATTATCCTGAGCATACAATCTATGAATTAACATAGGAATCACTTGAACAGCTCAGCTAGGAGCAAGAAGGTCTTGTTATTCTTCCTTATAACTAACAACAGATTTGACTTCCATATAAAACCTTTCTTTTAGCTTTGATATTATTTGGAAGGATTGAAAAATCCTTAGATGATATTACTTAGGGGTGGGGAAGAGGGGAGGGGGGGGGGTGAAGGATGATTAACTCTACATATTCACAATATTATGTAAACACACATTTTTCCTACAACAGTGCAAATTTCCTCTCATCAATACACTACGTCAATACACTACAACTCTGATAACTCACTATACTAGCACGCTTCTCACATCTCTTATTTATAACATCACAAATTTATTATATGATAGATTAATTATATGATAGATTAATTATATGATAGATTAATTATATGACGACGAGACAAATTAATTGAATAACTAAATCCAGGACTGGATATACTATATACCAATATCACACATACTAATACTAATAACTGATATGTATATCAACATTTATAGGGCGGCTTAAAAAACTGTTGTAATACAGTAGTTAGCCACTAAATAAATTAATAAACTTTTACTCTGCACACAAAGTCAGTTCATGCATATCAAGCACTGTCCATGGTAAAGTTCATTCATTATAATACTACTACTACATATGTCTGCATGATAACCTAGTTGTATTACTATGGTTAAACACAAACAGATATTACATATCTCTATTACATGTCATTATTCACTTTTTATGAGACCCAATTCAGCTACATTAAACAAACAATTCAACAGACTAGCTTCTACTCCAATTCAACCAATTTAAGGTACTTATTCATAGTTATATATATTTACCAACGCATCATTGGTAAACTGAATATCATATCTCCACCTCTCCACAAAGAATTTTTTTACCAATTTTCTAAGACGGTTTTTGAATGACATTTTTGTGTCAGATAACCTGACCGAGGGGGGAATCATATTCCATTCGTCACTGGCACTGTTAGGGGGGGATTTTCTTACTCTTTCTGTATGTGAAATATACGTGTCAATTAAAGGACCATCAGCAGCCCTTGTTCTTCTATTATTCACAAGACTTAAACCATTAATACTCATTAATCTATAACATAACACACCTTGTAAATACTTTCTTCTAAGGTCAATTGGGAAGATATTAGCATCCATGTGGAGTTTTTTTATTGACACCTCAATAGGGTCATGCACTTGAAAGCATACTCTAAGAGCATTATTCTGCAGGACTTGCAACCTTTTCTGGTCAAAGAAACTTATACTTGATAAAAAGATGCTACTACTATCAATATATGGTAGCAGCATTGACTTTAGAATACTCAGGGAGGAATTTAAGTCAAAACAACTTCTAAAATGACTCAGCAACCATATTTTATAATTTACTCTACTTATAACCTTCTTGAACTCCTTTTTAAATGACAAAGAGGACTCTAATGTTATACCCAAGTATTTGTAGTCTGTCACCATTTCTAGATCTTTTCCTTTAACCACTAACTGCCCTATGTGCTTACCATCTTCATACGTATAGAGAATAGACTTTGTTTTACTAGCATTTATCGTTAATTGGTTATCATCACAATATTTGCAGAGTATATCCAAATCTCTTTGCAGAGTTGCATTAATAGCGTCTATATTATCTCCTTCTACATACAACACAGTGTCATCAGCATATTGCAATACTTTACATTGTAGATCAATGTTGGACAAATCATTCACATACAATATGAATAAAAGTGGGCCCAATATAGAGCCCTGTGGTACCCCATATGTGACCTCTAACCAATCTGAGTGCACATTATTTGCTATTGTTTTTTGTACTCTTCCTGATAAATAGTCTCTAAACCAGGTTATAACTCCTTGTGTAAAGCCAAAGGTGGGTAGCTTGTCCAATAGTTTGCTGTGATTAATTGTATCAAACGCCTTGCGATAATCTATGAAAACAGCTCCTACATATTTACCATTGTTTAAACTATAATAAACATCCCGGATTAGTTTTATTACTGTATCCTGGGTGCCTCTCTTTGCCCTAAAACCATTTTGGCAATTGGTGAACAAATCGTTTCCTTCTAAATAAGTACTGGCTTGCTTATGAACAAATTTTTCTAAAATTTTTCCTGTTATTGGCAACAATGAAATAGGTCTAAGATCACTTACACTTGTGGGATTATTTACTTTTGGTATAGGAGTAATCTTCGCAGTTTTCCAGAGTTTTGGAAATATACCAGTTGATAAGGAAAGGTTTATAATAAATAGAAAATGATCACTCATTCCTAACAGACATTCTTTAAGAATTTTTGCTGATAGATGGTCAAAACCTGAAGACTTCTCTATGTCAATATTTTTTAGCTCTTTAACAAGATCTTCTAATGTAATATCATTAAACTGGAATGTTTGATCTATTTGATTCTCTACCACCTCAATTGGTTCATTATCTATTTCTACCACAATTTCTGACGCCAAATTTTTACCAACATTCGCAAAAAATTCATTTTTGAACTCTGCAGCATCTACAGTGGCAATATCCTCCTCATTACTATCTTTTAGATTCAAGCTTGACGATTTAACCCCACTCGGCAGCAATTTTCTCAATTCCTCCCAAAATTTTTTTGGATCTTTCCCATGAATCTGCAATTGATTTCTTACATATGAATCACGTGCTTTTTTGGACATAAAATTTGACCTATTCTTCAAATATTTAGCAATATCTTTATCCTCTTTCTTCCCAGACCGCCTTGCTTTTTTTAGGGCTACATCTCTATTTCTCATTAACTCAATAATTTCAGGAGTCAACCAAGCAGGTTTTTCTCTCTTAAAGACATTTCTTTTTATAGGACATTTATCATCTAAATACTTTATCAAATAACCATAAAAAATATTCCATGCAGCATTAGGGTCATTACACGCCAAAAATTCATCCCAATTCACATTCAGCATATAATTAAGCATTTCTTCTTTAACATACCTTCTATAAGTTCTACCAAGGAATTCTGTTGCAACAGCCCCTTTTTTTAACCTTTTTCTCACCAAGAAGACAGGTATATGATCGCTACTACTTGAATCAATAATTCCATGCTGCGCTACATCTTTAGTATTGGTTAAAATTAAATCTATTACAGCATCCGAATACAGAGGACGAGTAGGTGGATGAATGTATTGAGTTAGGCCAAATACAGCCTCTACTAACTGTAGTCTTTCTTTTGCCTTAGAGTCCGTGCCATAATTTATATTTAAATCCCCACCAAAAATTATGTCTACTTCTTTTTTCCCTTCCAACTTTTTAATTTGTGCCAGTGCCCTAATTATGTGCAAGAAGAAGTCATCAATTTTCCCAGATGGAGGCCTATAGGCATTAAGTACATAGATTTTCCTTGTAAAAGGAAGACATATTTTTGCTGTCAACAATTCTAGATTACCATTCATTATATTGAGCTCGTCTTCTTTCATAATTTCATGTCTCACGTCATTTGAAATAATGGTGGCTAAACCACCACCCCTTTTTTCCAAACCATCATCATTCAAATAAAGTCTATCCAATCTATGCGTGATAAACCCATCCAAATTAAATATATTCTCATCCATACTATCTTTGAGCCAGGTTTCGGAAACGTTGATAATATTCGCATTTAGACTAAAAAGAAATTCATTTATCGTTACATTTTTGTTAGACATTACACTTTGAGCATTCCAGAATACAGATTTAAATCCTTTCATTTTTTCAGACATTTTTTATAATTCGCTTCCAAAATGACGCCTTCACAATTTTCATATATTTGCACCTTTTTTTCACAATTGACACTTGAGAGTGACGGAAATGATGATACCTAATGAATGAGGGTTGGGGGAGGGGGGGGGAGGGTATTTTCACCATGTACATTCTTATAACTGCAAAGGTTATAAAGATAAGTAGTAACATCATGAAGGTGACTACCCGGTATAAGGTTAAACAACAGTTGTGAATAGATTCACCTGTGTATAATTCATCAATTTGACAAATTTGAATATTATTTCAACACTTACTTATTATTTTAAATCATTAATAATCATTATAGTTACAATATAGTTACGGTAGCATACGTACACTTTGTACTTAATGACCCCAATTGTCAAATCGACGCATAGGATTTCATATTCTCTATCTATACATGATGCCTCAGTATCTACTTCTGCAATGAATGTATCACGACAGTATAACATTAAACCTCCTGCATTTATATTAATAGTAGGCCTTCTGTCCAGTCTTATGAATTGATAGCCTGGTACATACATATCCATGTTAAGTACTGATGGCTGTAGCAAGGATTCACATACACATCGTGATATCACTGTTTATTATTAAAGTGATTATTAAAGTGATATCACTGTTTAAAGTATTTAAAGTGATCATTAAAGTGATATCACTGTTTATTATAAAGGTCATAGCCTTGGTTGCCTCTGATCGTCTCATGGAGTTCGTCTGATTCTTGTACAGTTTTATCTTGTCGCCGTTCAAGAACCTCAGTTGGCCGTCGCAGGACATTTTGCTGATGAGAGAACTGATCTTCCATATGAACCAGCTCCGCCTTTGTTGTATCCAAGCGGTTCTGTTTCTCCATTCTCGCGCTGTCCAACTCCTCATTCTTGCTACGGAGTTGTGCCAACCGATGACTCAGAGCTTCGAACTCTGCATTCATTCTGTCCATCTCTGCAATCCTTGCCTCCTCGAATCGATTCTTTTCTTCCGCGAAGTAGGTTCATCCCTAGATCTTTTCGAATAGAATCAGGATTGCCTGTCCTTGGTTCTGGTGTGGAACTTGAACGGCTCGGCCCATAGTGCTTCTCAAGGGCCGCCACTACCTCCGGATCCGGACTCGAAATTGGGTGAAGTGACGCTCCACCCTTTGCCTGTTCAGCCATGTTCACCCGAACCGACTGTGCTATTCTGTGTTTCACCCGAACTGGTCACGGCACCAATTGTAGGGGTTGTGGAAGTATCACGCGAACACAGGTTCCAAATTTGGTTTGAATGCAACAGGTTTATTCAGTCACGATCACAGCCTTAAAGTAACACGAAGGTTTTGCTCGGTTCACTTGGTTAACCAACTCGAAGGTGTACAGCGTTCTACCTTTAGCTCGAAGTCAGCAAAGCTGGATGATCTGGTCCTGAGCCAGCATGGCTGGTGCAGGAGCCAGAGTGTGGGAGGGGTGTAGGTGTTGCCTTCCACATGCTGTATTCTAGAATAGACCTGGACTTACGACTAAACTCTCTTGGCAAGTACTTTCGTAATGACTCCATCATAGTAGAGATGACCTTAATTGTATGTGCTGATACTCTTGTTGCTAATGGACCTTTAATCCAAAGAAAAAATAACCATTTCATCACCCCTAAACAGACCAGGCGCATTTAGTCAAGGGGGAAGCCCAGGACCATGTCAACTGATGTTAAGCATTTTAAAGGTGATGCTGCGGTATGGTGCTCCTCATTAAGCATCTCGTCAAATTGCACCTGATCTCTTGGTGGTGTGTCAACCTCAGGGAATGTCATTTTACCCTCCCACACCCCTGACTGGAAATGAAAGTAACAGGATACAGAAATATTGTAGACAACAAAAGCGCATGCAGGTGGGTCAAAATACAGTTGGGTAGCTCTGGTCCTTTCCATCCTACCTGGCGAGCTTGTATTATGATAATTATTATTGGCAAAATTTCTAAAACATTTACTATCATAGCCCATGATGTTTCTCCTTAGTAGTATGACTGCAGAGTTTGCTACATTCTGCTTTCTGAACAATGTCAGGATGGCTGCCCGGAATGCCACATGATCTGGGTTGGTGGTCCACAGGCCATATCCCCTCCCTTTCTTACACATTGCAAGACTGCTTGTGCCTTAGGCTATGATGCTTGGATTTATACCAAACAAATGGTGAATGGTCATTGGATTGCTGACACGAAAAAGTTGCTTAGTATGTTTGAATAAAGAAGAAAATAAAGGTGGCACCTTAAAATTAACTTTCTTTTTCATGTCATGTTCACACTCTTTTACAAAATTCAAGAGCCTGCAATCACTACAACCAAAAATGTAATATTATAATTTGATGAGTTACTTACATTGTTTGATTGTACACATAGTTTGTGTCTTCTCTTGACCACTTTCCCTTTTTAACGATGTCTATTTTGGCTTGGTAGTATCTGCCATCTTTGCATTTTTTGCTGAAGTGCCTTATAATGTTAGATAGCTGAATAGAATAAAAAAACAGCAGCTAACCAGTTACCACCAGTTATCTGATTGGTTTAGGGGCTTCCTCTGATTCAACTACCACTTTGTGACATCTCATTCTCACACCAGGTTAATAGTTTTCAACAACAAAAAAATCATTCCTATAGCGTATCCTTCTCCCATTGTGTTTTCCCTTTCTTTTGAAGGGCCAGCATGATTTGATAGCTTATTTTAAAAAAGCCACACATCACTCCATTGAACCAATTTGTTTTCTAATTTAAGTTTCTCACCATGAATATGACCTTAGTTGTCGAAATGGCGTTAAACACCCCATTAATCACTCACTCACCCCAGCTATATTTTAAGAAATATCACTTACCTCCAAAAGGTTCAGCATACCGCTGAGAGATTTTGTACTCTCCACCACCCTCCACCCTTATCTAACATCCAGGCTGAAAACTAGAAGGCACATTCCACTCCTGAGTTCTCTCTATGATTGTGTTGTTGCAATACAGGATGGTCAAAGCTGTTGTTGCCTACTTATCCTTCAATTTACGCTCAATTAGAACCTTGATAAGTATTGATGCCCAATGATTAGGGCATGCTTTTATAGAATTAAAATAGCTTAAATAAATGGCTTCAGAAAGCTCACTTCAGTTTTGCGGTGGATCACAACTCGCATTAAGCGAAACCCAATTTGAGTTAAGCTTACGCAATCAGCCTCGCTGAATTCCGTGTCCACGTAGACATTAGCTCTCATAACTCCTGTAAAATGAGAAAATTCATGTACAGCTCATCAAGGGCTTTCATTTGGTATGTGACATGTAGTATATTGGCCAGTTTTGACCCTTTGACAATATTTTTGATACTTTTTCATTGAATTAAATGAGAATTAATTAAAATGAGATAATTAACATATAAAATTAGATATTATCTATATCATACAATACAATTATACATCCTATGGCCATCATTTTGGGAATAATGGGAGTTGAAATCTGGTTTGTAACTTAGTAATCCAAAAGATATCTATTTATATGTTAGAAAAATATCAAAAACTGGGTAGTCATTTGCCGGGTCTGATTGGGCAGTGGTGGGTAAATCATCCAGCCCTCCAGGTACATGCCCCGGGCTCTTCTTATAATGGCACGCCAATCAGACAAAATCTCTCCACATTTGTTCTCCCCGGCTACAGAGAAGTCTCCCGCAAGCCCTACCATCAAATGAAGGCCACAAAAGGAATTGCTTATGTGTTTCACTTTGGCCTGGGCCTTTTCAGATAATGTGCTGAACTGTGACATGACACCTGGCAACAGCACACCTCGGTACGCAAGTAGAGTTTTGTTTAACAGTGTCTTTGTGGAAGCTCTATCCGACATAATGATTTTGATGTTAACACTTATGTAATACCCAGTTCCAGAATTCCACAGGTCTCCACTGTATCCCCTATGGTTGCAATCAAAGCATTAAGAGTGTCATCTGCCCACTTGGATCCCATTTTGCTGATGTCCAAAACCTGTATATCTTTGGTCATTTGATGTGACATAGCCCATATACTTTCTTAAGAATTCTAAAGTTCATGCCATCTTCTATTCTCCTTATAGATACCCTATTGACTCCAATATTACTGAAAATGGATGAATTCCAGACCTAAATGAAACTAAATAGAATAAGCTTTCTCAAACACAAGTTGTACTACAATCACATGTATTAATGCTATGAATGGGGTGCTTGATTAAAGGATACACAGAGTTAAAAGCATCATTGAAAGCAATGAATATAAAATTTAAGATAGTGGGGGACTTGTTTGGCCTTCCTCATTCTTAAAGTAACAATAGTGTCAATTTTTTCTTTGTCCAGGATGAACAAGAGTTCAACCACTTTGTCTCTTGGTTCTGTACTCCCCAACCAGGCATGTCCTCTGAGGATAGGTGTTGCATCCTCTGTCCAGGTCTTGAGCTTCCAATCCGCCATAATGTTGTCTGGTGCCATGGTGAATCGCAGCCAGGGAGTAGTAAACACCTTGCCAATTATGCCAAGCGCTCGACAGCCATATTTCAGACTTGGTATGGTGAGTTCAGCCGATGTAGCATGGGTTCAAGAATCAGCAGTGCTCTGCTGCTTGGGCTGTGACCTTCCCCCTACATTATTAAATGATTAAATCAATAAAATAAGAGTTAGTCTTCTACATTCTGTAATTTGTTCCACCTCACTTTTAGATTTTTGCCAGAGCCTGCATGAACAACAAGTAGAGAAGATGTCACCTAATGACAAGGAGGTGTAAGTATACTTTGGTTGTGAAGACCAGATAGTGCATCTGCTAATATATTATCATATGTAGAAACCCTCCCTGGTATTATATATATATATATACATTCTGGAACACACACCACAGGTGCGACAGTCTAGGAGGAGCCTGCATTAGAGTATTTATGAAGCACATATTCTCCCCAGCCTGGTTTGGGAAGCCTTGTACCACTGGAACTAAGAAATGATTCAAAATGCTCCCGGTATTCTGCATCATAATTTTTAAGTAACTGTTTAAGCTGATTACGCCGCTCACATAATTGTCTATCGTGCTTATCTCGCAAAGTCCAGACCTTTCCTGAAATAGTCGTCTAACCCCGGCAACAATTTTTGCGGCACGCAATTGCATGTAGTATGGCGCTTCCTCAGCTATCTTCTTACCCTCCTATGAAAAAAGGGGAAAGCTGTTCAACTGTTTGAACTAAATCATTCTCATAGAGATTGAACAGACACTGTACGTATTTTCATGGTTGTTAGGTTTCAAGAGTTACTAAATTAAATTACAAGACGGAGGCAAAACTTTCATGATGATCCAATGGATTCAACTTTATGTAGGTATGCGTCTTATTTTCATGATTATTTTCCTACTGAAACAACCTGTAATTCCTTATTTGCATGTGGTTTAAAGTCAACACTACCTACTACGAGGACATCCGCATTCCTCTGTCAGGTCCTTAGTTGCTTTCCTTTTGGTGGGGTGCTTGAGACGTTGTAAGTCATGACCTCTTCATCCTCCACTGAAGCTGTTTCAGCAGCTGTCATAAGGAGATAAAAGGTCAGCATAGTCGTGCCATGGAGCATGACTACGCTGTCCTTTTATCTCCTTCTCATTGCCAAGGTGTATTTGCTTCACAAGATAACATATGTATCCAACATCATTTTCTGTCATCCATTTAAATGTTTTACCTATGTATTTCCCCACCTGCAATGGTCAAATCAGAATGATTCTAGATGCAAATGAAGCGCAATCGCAAAAGTTTTCTAACAACACTTAATAATCTATGGTGACATGTATAGACAATCGATACTTAAATAAAAAATGTAATGAGGTAGAAATGGCCTAAAAATCATTGAAAATGCACACATTGGCCATAGGGGGTAAATGAATTAGTGATAAATCAAATCAAATTGGTGGTATTCTTCCACTTTCAATATACATGTATGTCTTCATTCTAAATAGAAAAAGCATGTTTACCATGCTCAATCAGTATATTCAAAACTAAAAGGGCCCTTTTTGGAAATATTAACTGGCGTGGGTACCCGGATTTGTCAATTCACTGGTCTCGATGTTAAAATTTGCTAAATATGGCAAAAACAGCTGTGTTTATCCTGACCGTATGTTCCTCAGCAGTTCATAAAGGTTTCCTGCAAGTATCAACCATGTCCAACACGATTAATACGCTAGAAATCCCGGTAATGTGTGGAGCGTCTATGTTGTCTACTTTGTTGTAAAACGTCTAGGGTGGTCTTTATAATGTGCTAGGTTTGTGACAAGTTAAGACATAGCCCCATCGGGTTAGCATGTATCAATGCTCTAGCCGTGCCCTTGCAGGGAAGGCCTACGTTTGGTTCACATAAAGGGTTTGCAATACGCAACCCCACCTCTATAATAAGTAGTTCTTTACCATTTCCATCTCGGCATAGAAGGTCTCTAGATCTACCAATAGTAATGTTAGTGACTTTTCCACCTGGTACTGGTTTATCACATGGGACACCTTGCTTTTGGGCCATAGACTGCCTTTTCAATTGGGCAGATGAGTCTTTCCCCACCCTCTTGTCTAGCTGCTGCTTGATCTTCTATAATTCGTCCGATTCTCCTGTCAAGGGCCGAATAATCATTGTGCCCTTATCTTCTGATTCACTGCTCATATACTGTGCCCACATACTGTCCAACGCCTTATGTCTCTTTTCATCTGAAAACGTAGTCTTCTCAATGGCTTCACGTCTCTTCTTTGCTTTCTCAAATATAAAATTATCATATTATTGTCAGTAGTATCCAAACCTATGTACCTGGACGTAGGCCTTATCCTCATTTTGGTTCACCACAAGATTGATAGCTACAAGGGGTATTCCATCGTCAAAAAAGCAAGGGACAGGTGTTTATTTATTAACATTGATTGATGGATTGGGAGAAACCAATAGCAAATTATATGTTGTTGACTGGTCAAACTTTAGATATTATGATTCTATTGACCTTCTTCACAAGTCACAGATCTGCCATTTCTCTTTAGCATTACACAAAATAAATCAGTAATTGTCAGATAGTAAATATAAGGAATAATTACCTGAAAAGCTGTAAAGAAAGTTTTTGAATCCAAGCTACTGTTTGCTCTATGGTTGATATGCGTCAGAAATCCCTCAAATTGGGCCATTGGAAGACTCTTGACATGGCCACCTGGAGGTGACATGGAAATGTTTCAGGAGAAAGCTGCGCATAGCCATCAGCATTTGGATTCATTGAGAAATGGGCATTCCTACGTCATCAATGGTAACATACCATTTCCTAATGAGATGGTACCATTCATCTTCATTGCTGTAACTAAGTTTTCTCAACTCAGTTTCAGCAGCTTTTGCAAATGTTGTTAGCGCGAACGAATTCCTTTGCCCGTCACAAAGTTACATGCCCAACTCCATTGACAACCTTGATCCAACCTTTTTTAGATATATCCATCTCTATGACTGTGTGCATACCTTGCATCGATTGTTCACAATTTGTTCACGAGTTTGTCATATTCAGGATTTTATTATCAAGGACACACCGATAACCTAGTTCACATAGTTTTATGTGAAAGTAGGCTTGCTCTACAGAATTGTATACAAATGACCGGTTGCCATATTGAATCTCCAGTCTACATGGGTACCAGTTTGACAGGAAGGCAGTTACACCTTGATAAAGCAAGCTGAATTTACAATTCCTGATGTGTTCAGGCTTTGCTGTGTCATCTATCTTACCTTTTGTATGTTTCTTGTCAGTGCCCTTGTCCTGCTTCTGTTGTGGTAGATTTCCTTCTGCACCCCCAGTATAGAATTCAAGGACAGTGTTATTGCGCAAGAACATTGAAATACAGTACAAGTAGATACAATAAAGAATTACCTTGTGTTCTGGGGATAAAGTCCCCGGTTGTGTCTGCATATCCCATGCTCGTCAATTGTGCCGCAAGCCTGCTTCCTATGACTAACGAAGGAAAGACCAGGATCAAGGGTGATACCTAGGTACTGGAAAGTATCACATCTATCTAAGAGCTGCCTGAATTCTGACTTGATCCTGTATCCTGTGCAGCACCAGGAGCAGGGGGCGGGGTTAGGGTTGGCATCACTGGCATCACCTATGAATGGAAAGTTAGAAGTATTATTCTGTTTAAAAACTTGATTTAACTTGTGTGTCAGAACAAAGCTGCAACCATTATCTAGAACCCTTGCTTAGGCAAATGTGTAGGAGCGGGATTTCTTTCTCCGGGCTCATCTCATAGATTCGATCGTCCTAGATATGATCACCCTTGGTAGTTTTCAACCATGTGTTTCTCGAACCTGAGATTTGAATATGACCTTAGTTGTCGAAATGGCGTTAAACATCCATTACTCACTCACTCACTCAACCATGTGTATCGGGCAAAAAATAGGTTAGATGACCAGGTCCGGTTCCGCGGCTACTTCTTCCAACAGAGCGACTACGTCATCATACAGCCACACCTGCCGATCAGCTAGTGCACTGGCTGGGATAAAAATCAAAATATAATAATGAAATATATGGGTAAATAGAAGTTCAATGAAGAGTGTCCTGCAACTTATGTATACAGTTCCTTTGAAACATAAAGGGATAATGTATTTTTTTTGCACAGGTGAAATATTGTTACAGAATTTGTCACATATTAACAAATAAGGAGCATATAAAACACAGCTTTTGGTAGAAAAAGGTGAACACTGGTTGCCTAACGTGTGCAGAGTGTAGATCTGTATCATAACTTTGTGCATGAGATGCCTTATATTAGTTCAGGAGGACACCCTATTCATTCAGTGCCTGCCACCAGTATTTCCATCCTTCATACTATCTAGATATCCCCTCTCCATCTGTTCCTACTCATTTGATGGTGTCAATTAGTCATCATTGAGTGTCTTCTTACCTCCTGCCTTCATCTGCCACCAATTACACTCAGGTGATAAAGCCCATCAGGAGTAGTACTAGCCATTGGATTGTACAGTAGACGAAATGTCAATGATGTCCTCATAATCAGCATATTTTTTGTTGTGACAACCTTTTGCATAGGTATTCTAATCACGGATGTGACAGCCAACCACAGATGCGAACATCAGTTTCCGCTTTGAAAATTGTTTATCAAAGGCCCACAATCTGTCCATGATGTTGCACACCAGGTTGCTGACAATCTTATTTGGACAAGTACCACTGACCTTCATGCCCACATTCTCGCCAGTCATGATGGTGTTACCACGGATTCCAACGACGATTATAAATAAGTCATACCGGGTCTGCTCGACAACTTCTCTAGTTTTTGTCAACTAGCTCAACCACTGTAGCACCATTAGACCTGGTCACGTCGATATGACAGGCCGATACCTCGATGGCCTCCTCTATCTCCTTCAATACTCACTCACTCCTATACTTTTTTTAAGCGCTGAACAGTGACTCACTCCTGTCAGGGCTGAACAGTGACTCACTCCTGTCAGGGCTGAACAGTGACTCACTCCTGTCAGGGCTGAACAGTGACTCACTCCTCTCAGGGGAGTCAAACTGGGAGAAGCTAAAAATACACCCTCAAGTTCCCATTATTGTAGGATCACTTCAAAGGTGAGGGTTATATGCAAGGATGGCAATGTTTTATTGCAATTACCTCATGATATGTATGAAATAAACACTCACCCTGGATAACTCTTATGCGTTCAGTAGCCCGCCTGCTGCAGGATTTAGTGGTTGGAAAATTTAGGAATTCTCCTAGGGAATTGCAGATGACCGTAACATCATTGCATGCATCGATTATGTCCTCCAGCGGTATTCCATCTCCCGTGTCTGCTGGATAAGGTTTGTGTGCAGCCTCAAAAGGTTGTTTTGAAATGAAGAATGTGATGATTAGAAAGACATGAATTTGGCTTTTTTTACTGTTTATTGTTAGTTCATTTTCTCTACACCTGTTAGAGTAAAGCTGTAAATCCTATCGCATATTGTTTACCAGATCTTTTTGATCCTTGCCACTAACATATCAAACTGTATCATCAGCATACAAAAGTACCTTGCTATGTTTACAGATACTCTCAATCTCGTTAATATACAACAAAGGTTTAAAGCATTCTCCTATGTTTAATTCTTTCCAGCCGGCTAGTGCAGTAAATGCTATTATCCTGAGCATTGCCGTTCTCTCCACTTCTTAGGTTTCCACCAGGTGGTAGTCCAGCCTGAAGTCTGTCTTGGACCTGTCTGGTGATCTCTAACTGTTCTTGTGTCTCCACCCCAATCTTTATTACTTAAATGTTGTAATTATTAAGGGAATTAATATGGAACAATGGGATTAGAATATTTTGTTACCACTGGAGCAGCATGATGGGCTTGTACTTGATGAATTTGCCAATATATTGTCACCAATGTCTTGTCAGCTGTCTCATTTCTTTAATTTAGGGTTTGGCTTGGGAGTGTGGTAGTGGGCTTGAGGGAGATCTCACATTACCCTTTTATGTCTGCTCTGGGGTTTGTGGCAGCCTTTTCAGCCATTAATGGTTCTATGTTTGTGTTGGTGCTGTTTATCATGCTTATGGTGGGGTAGATGTATTTCTTCATCCGTTAAGGTAGTTCTTAGTAGAGTTATGGCGGTGACTTTCAAGGTGTCTGGTGGCGGATCAGCCAGCGGATCAGCCGGTTTGTTTCCATCTGCCTTTCCTATTGATGTTGTTTGTGCCGGTGTGTATGTATATTAGGTGATAGTTGCCTATTTTCACTTCTTCTCTCTTTCAGTATTTCAGAGTCATGTGGATTATTCTTGCATTTTCACTCCAGAGGAGGTGTTGGGCTACTATTCTCATGTTGGAGTACCCTAGTGTTAAGATATGTGTTTTCTTGGTATTTTCCTCTACTTTTTTCTGCTGCTTCCTTCTTTTTGGCATGTCTTTTCTCAAACTAGAATCCAGCCTCATTCTGAGAGTGACGCTAGGACATGCCACAGATCACAGAAGAATCACTATACAGGTAGGTATGAGGCACTTGAGAATTGCTAGTATTGCTAGATGTATTTTTGAGTTCAATGGTAGAAGTGTTGGTCCCTAGGTATGTATTTTCTTAGCATATACTAGTCTTAAAATTGCTTAACCTATAAGAAGAAAACACAACAGGTTCATACAGTTCTGAATCTTTAATTTCTGAAGAACCAATGGGTGGATGACTCTCTTTTTGGTCAACCTTGGGACAGGACCGTTGGTCAAACTGGAATGTGTTAAGGTCACATTGTGCATTAGGGGCTTCAGAGTTCAAAGTCTGGTCTCCCACTTGGGGGAGCCCCGGCCATAGGGGTGCTGTCAGCCCCTCTTTTTCCCCCCCCCCCCCCCCCCGGAAGGAGGGGGGGGGGATAGCTCCCTCTCTCCCAGCTCCCTCGTCTGGGGTCCTGAAAGGGCATCTCGGGGTCTGTAGGCTTAAGGTTCCTGGAAACTGGTGAAACTTACTGCTACTTTCTACCATGAAGACCGGATTAATTGAAGGGTCTTTATGCAGGAGCTCACGAAACTGATCATAGTAAGCGCACTGCTTGTTGTCCATTCTGGTCTTTCATTTTGTCTGTCCATTGGTATCTCTGGTGAAGTATCTGTTGGGACACCACCTGACATTTGGTAACCGACACATCTGCTAGTTTATCACATATGGTGGTCGTCTTTTCAAATGTCGAGGACAGCTCCTTGGCCATGGCCTTTACAAGCTTGGATGTGTAGTCCACCAAGGCCACTGGTGATCACTTCTTTAGTAATCTCCAGCTGGACCTCCTTTATGTACTGCTGGTTTTCGGCGAGTAACTCCAAAACAGCGGTGATTCGGGAGTCAACTGGTGGAGGCAACATCTGGCGCAGGCGCAGGTGGTACCCGGGTGGGGGCGCCCACAGCGGCAGGAATCTGCTGGGTATGGGCAGTGTTGAAAGTTGGGTCTGCAGGTTTGCTTGTTAAATCCTGCACGTGCAAGCCAATCTCAAAAGATTCTGTGAGAAAAATAGTAAACAACAAGTTATATCCTCAATGGTTATATACGGGTATCTATACTTAGAAACATTGAAACCTTGGGACTAAAAGGGTTACAGTAAGCCAATTGGCGGTATTTATGTCTTTATGGGAACATGTTGCTATGTTTGTAAAATCTGCAGTTTAAAAGCTTGGGAAAAGCCAAAAGCCCTGTCTTCCTCGCTATCATATACATTAAGAGAATTGTTGTATTTGGCGGGGGGAGTACGGTTCAAAGTAATTGTGGACATGCAAACATATGAAGACCGTACAATCAGTTAAACACCACCACCACGATCCAAGGTTATAAGTGAAACAAACTAAGGGATGAAGATAAGTACGCATTAGTATATGGTATGGTTGGGAAGTGAGTGCCGTCATGTTAAGCAGGTCATCTGCAAAGGATTATCTTTGTTAGTAGTAACATGTGCTGTATACAAAATGGAGAAAAGTTTCACCTGGTGTCAGCTCTAAATCTGCGTATAGAAATTCACTTTTGCCAGACTGGAGCAGGTCCAGTTCATTGAACTCTGCATCTGTGAGGGGTCATATTAATTAACTCTACATACTCCAGTCTGCACCGCGCACCATAACTCAACTCACATTTTGACGCTGTATGTCCATATCAAATTACACATACACAGGGTGGTGATAGCAGTTATACACACATGTGATTATGTAAAGAAATCTCACTCTACGCCATAAGTAAAAGAAATACATAACAGGTTACAAACCAATTTACCCAGAGCATTATACAATGACTCCAGTGTTAAGGAAAGGAAAGAAAATACAGCGTGAAAAAGATATGTGCCAGCCACCAGAAATACATATACAACAGGAACACAGGAATACTAGTTGAAAAAGAATTAAGGGCCATCAGCAAGCAACATTGTTGGATGAGCGTAACTGAGTTGACTACCGTCGGGTATGAGTTGATCCCTGGTGATGCTTCGGGACGTGGTGTGTGGTGCTCTCCTTTTCATCTTGGATGACCAAGTGAGGTGCTCTCCGCTTCATCTTGGACGACTGAGTGAGGTGCTCTCCACTTCTGGCATGCCCGACACACGTAGCCGATGTAGGTGTAATGTTTTGATTTATACATTTTTATAGTATTTGTTAGAATCTGACGACATACAGTAAGGTTTTTTAGTTTTTTTTAACCTTTTCCTATCTACCATTTGAAGATCTAGTGATCTCCTGTCTGAAGCAGTCTGCTACTGCATTCAGTTGGGGAAGGAGCCCCCCCCCTTGACGGTTTTTAGCCTTCTGGCTGCTCCTTCTTCTGGATGGCAGCCTTTATTTCATCCAGGCTACCATCCCAATTGGTGAACCGAATACCAAGGCAAAGCTTGAATTTTGCCTTCATATTCCTGAAGCTCTCTGTTCTCTTCCCGAAGATTCATGAACCCATCAAAACTGGTCGGAACAACTAAATTGTTCTGATTAGGAACGTTCATGTCCCCATCTCGCTCCACTCTGGCCAGGTTCACCCGGCTGCTACCTGTATAAAACTGATCTTGGTCACGGCACCAGTGTAGTGGTTCAATATCTCAAAAAGAGAACAAGAACGTCATTTCCAGGTGTAAAGTCAAGCGGGGTTTTTATTCAATGTATTCCTATACAAAGAACCTAAGCTTAAACCCGAAGGAGGAGGTAAAAGTGGTGTTGCTTATTCAAATCGTACACGATTGGGGTAGGGTAATGTTGGGAGTCAGGGCCTGCACTGACTGGCGAGTGTACGAGGAGGAGAGCTTTATATACCCCTTCCGACACATGAAATCAACATGGTCAAGTGGTTGGGCCATTCCCGCCTGAAGCATGGTGCGCAGTACCGGAGAGAGGACAGTCGCCCCCCCCAGGCTACCGCACACATTAATGCTAGGATCTGTTTCCAGCATCACTCTGTAAGCAATTGGCTGGTTGCTGACATAAAGGGCCATGTTGTGTACAAAGGCCTGCTCATTGCAGCTGTACGTGTATTTTCTGATTTCTTCACCATTGGTATGTAGATGGCAGCATCAAACATGTTGCTGAAGGGCGCCTTGGCTCTGTTGAAGATGAGACCATTCACTCTGTTCAACTTGTTGTCCTTCTACAGTCATGCCATCTTCATTGGCGAAAATGTTGAGCAGGCAGTTTTCCTTATGTTATGAGAGCTCTGCTTTTGGTGATGTTACATATCCCGCAGGAGATGTATAGGAAGTTAAACAGCTGGGGTAATCCCTCACAAGACTGTAAAATTATGTTTCATCTTTGATTCCTTTTTGGCTCTAGGTGGCTTTTCTGATTTGAAATGAAATACCTCTACCATATCTTCTCAGAAGATTGACCAGGTGAATTTGATGAATGTCTTAAGCATGTTCATTTCCATGTATCCTGGACCAGGCAGGATAAGAAGCCAGTCAAATTAGTCTGATTCATGTTGATTCCATAACTAGGAATCAATATAACTGGCAGGTGAGGCTCCTGGATTGGCAGATTCAAGGATGACAAATCTGGGCCGATGGAGATCATTGATTTGAGAGTTGTCCTCTCTCCCTGTTGTCATACAAATCATTAAAATACTGGAAGATAGCGTCTCCTGTTCCACTTCCATGGCGTTATCCAAACTGGTAATACCCTAGAAACTTGGTCTTATCTAGTCTGTCCATGATATGGAAATGAGCAATTTTCTCATAGATTTTAGAGGGCACTGGTAGCAGCGAAATGGGAATTAGATATAAGTTGACTCAAGCTCTCTTCCAAGTATCGGGGAATACTCCCTTATCAAAACTCGTTTGATACAGCCACATCATTTGGGGGACCAGATTTTGCGATGCTAATTTCATTATATCACCCCTTAGATTGTCAACAGCAGATGTTTTATTAAGTAACCTGGTTATTCTAATCGCCTCTGTTACATCCCCATATGATTTCTCATCTGGGAAGGCCCTATCGTGCTCTTCTTCGGTTCTCTCCCGACTACACATGATATTGCTATTTTCTTGTCTTTTATTTATTTGAATTCTGAACGAATCACATAAATGGGTGATTGAACCATCCAAGTTACAAAACGCTCTCACATTGTCCTTTGAGAAGTTGTACAACGCCAACTTTAATTTTAAGAAATAGCTGAGTTAACTCACCCTCAGATTCGGTATGGGGTTCTACAGGTGTCTTCTTTTTGGACGACTTTCCCACACCCGTTGCTAAAAATTAAAGTAATGCATGATAGCTTAAAGCTGATGATGAGACCCTAATAATTTTGAGTCTGGGGAAAACAAATATGGCACAAACTCCCCAGGTTTTGGGATGAGGAAGGTCAAATCAGAAAGTTATTAATGTTTAAACTGGTTCAATCTATTGAAAAGTATATATCTTGGCTCCTTGGAACACTTTTTGATACATCTCTAACCCTGGCGGTTCAGTTTTTATCGCCTGGCAAACTGGATTGTCCGTTTTTGGGTGCCTCGGGGACCAAAATAAGGTGATTATGTACATTATGTTAAATCTCAACTGTTTGTATCGAGAATTGAGTTTTCCATTGAACCAATTTGTTTTCTAATTTAAGTTTCTCGCCATGAATATGACCTCAGTTGTCGAAATGGCGTTAAACATCAATCACTCACTCACTCCCTAGTTTTAAATGGCTATGCATTTTATCAACATTTTTTGTGGGGAGCTTATAACAAACACTTTTTATACCCTGATTAAAGGTAGTTTGGAGTGAGTTTAGGCTATAGTCAGGCGCTGTGTTGTAAAAGCAGTCCCCATATTCACAAGCTGGGAGTATCATATTAATTAATACTTTGGCAGCAGCTTTCCCATCCTACTTACCTCTAATTTTTCCAAGTATGAGCACCTTGTGTCCAGTATTCCTTTTTAATTGGCTTATGTGTTGCTTGAAGGTTAGCTCTTATATATAAAACCAAGATATTTGTAATCCTGTGCTGCATGTATATGCTCACCATTTAAAGTTATATAAGGTTTGGGATATTTTTTAAGTAATGCTTTGATACCAAAGGTGACCTGCTTGGTCTTTTTCACATTAAGCGACAATTTATTTCCTTGGCACCATTTAAATGTGGCATTTAGGTCATGGCTAATCTTGGCTGAGACATCTTCTCTTTTACCATGGCTAACAAAAATAACAGTATCGTCAGCATAATGCTGGCAAGACATGTGAGTTAAACTAATATGAAGGTCATTAATATAAAGCATAAAAAGTAGTGGCCCTAGTACTGATCCTTGTGGGACCCCACAAGTGATCGGAAAATAAGGTGACAGTTTATTGTTAGCTTTAGTGCGTTGTGTTCTATTTGACAGATAATTTCCAATCAATTTAGAACAATTTTGACCAAGGCCAATTTTTTTGAATTTTTTTAGCAGAATTTGGTGGTCTTAAGTGTCGAAGGCCTTTTTGAAATCTAGAAAAATAGCTGTAGTAACTTGTTCATTATTTAGTGAGTGATAAATCTTGCCTGTAAATTTCTTGAGACTGTCAATTGTTGATCTATTTTTCCTAAAGCCGTCTTGGTCGGGGAACAAAATATTGTTGTTTTCTATGTGTTGTGAAATTTGTTTGTGAATTACTTTTTCCATTAATTTTGAAGGAAGGGGTAAGATTAATATGGGCCTAAAATTATTTACATCTGACGGATCTCCTCCTTTGAAAAGGGGTATGACTGTAGCCCTCTTCCACTGTACGGGGAAGGACAGAAATACATCCTTTAGTATAGCTGCTGAGACACCATCAACACCAGACCCTTTGTTAATATCAATTTTCTTGGCTAGTCTGACAATATCCTCTAGGTGGCATGGGGCGGGCTCTGCTATGTCGTTTACCTCTATACCCTCATACTGCCAGGTCTGGGTGAGGGGTGCAGCTAGTTTGGGTCCTATAGTGGCAAAAAATGAATTTATGAACTCTGCTGTTTCATCTGATGGAACAGGCTCATTGGTTTCATTTTCCGATAGGTTAATAACTACATTCATTTTTTTTAGGATTAACTATGTCATTTATTTTTTCCAGGTTGATTAGCATATGGATGAGTATGATTAATGGATCTTTTATACTTAATGATACATGTTACTAATGAGATGGTAAGGGTGATAAAATAATGATGATTATGCAAGGGCCTTACAATATTATTTCATGAAGGTATGTGTGTAGTATAAACCAGAATCTTAGGTTTATATGTTTATATATATATGTTTTTCTGGGTCAGACCCCCCTACTCCTCAGCTCCAACATCTTACAAGTACATCTTATATGTAAAGCGATCATGCTAATAACATATGGATCCCTGATTTTCACACAAGCACAAAGACATTTATTTTGTATAACCTGTATGTCATCAACCAGGTCCATGTCCTTGCTGCCTTCCAGGAGGAAGTCACCATAGTCAAAGTTTCCCAGAATCGTTTGCTTGTATAAAAGGACAGCTAGGTCCTTGTCAATATATTTACACAACCTTCGTAGATTATGGAGCTTGAGGTTACAGGTGGATATGACTTTGTTACACTGGTCTTTGAAACCCAGGATACAGTCAATTAGGACACCCTTACCCTTCTTTTTTTGTCCTGGAACCTGTAGAAAGTAGATAAGTTTCATTTTAAGATCTGCTAGATAAATAGTGTAATTTGTTTATGAAAGTTGGTAGGAATATACGAAAATGTTTTATTTAAAATTCATTGTGGAAAAAGATGATTTAGCTGCACAGAAATGGTTGAAAAGCATAAAGTTGTAGATATCTGCAAATGTGGTTGATGTAACCTGTGCATGTCTTTCCTGCAGAAGGCAATGCAATGTGACCTGCGTATAGTCTGTCCATTGGTATATGTGGTGTAGTATCTGTTGTTTCCACACGCTCATATTTCAGGGCACATGAGCTAAACAAGTGCAACATGTGATCATGCTCACTCTTACTCTTACTCTCATGTGGTATATGTGCCACACGTTTCGTTTAATGGTGTTACATGTGATCAGATGAGGTCGTCCCTCCAACAAGCCCTCCCTCTGTATTGGGCCCCTGGCACTTGCTGTCTGGTAGGACATGACTCGGTTGTGTTAGCAAATACTGGTCAACTTTATGTTATATATAGCTCATACATACAATAGCACCTGCAATGAAAGATATTTTATCTGGCAAAATAAAACTTACTATTACTAGATTGGCTTTTGTGCTATTGATGACTCTGTACAGCATTAGAAAATTAAGTGGCTTGAACAATTTCCCTTGCTCTGTTGTGCTTGGAGTATATGCGCTACCACTCTTCTGATTTCTGTAAAACTCGAGCTCACGTCCATATGCGCTGTTCATGTTGGTCCAGCGCTTCTTACAACTTTCCCCTTCAAATGACCTCACCTCTTTTGGACTGTTTTCAGAATCCCCCAACCCCCCCCCCCCCCACACACATAGACCTTGGCCACTCTATCATTGTTATTTTTTGCAATTATGTCATTGTGGAGAGGTGTGATGAGGTCCCTAGTGATTGCGTGGGATGTCTTGTCAGATATGATACAGCAGGCTTCTGTATCCTTCTTTGGTCTGGTCATGAGTGGTGAGACATGGGCTTCTGATGAGATTCTGGGATGGAGATATGTCTATAGTGGTAGCTGACTTCCTGAGGCAGTGGAGTGAGTGTCTCTTGGCCTGCATACCTGCTTTAACCACTGCTGCTGACCAGACCCTAGCCAAGTGAGGGGTCGTGACCAGCTTGCCAGAGTCTTGGAATGTTAATAAGGGTTGTAGCTGATGTGCAGTAGGATTGTATTTGCACATGTCACTGTAGAGGTTGACCACACACAATGCTGAGTGTGGTGATGGATGTATTACAATGTAGCCTTCTGCCTTTGAACTAACAGGGCCTTGATCTTGCACTGTTTTTTGAGGATTTATTGCCCACACATCTGTAAACGTACCTCTGCAATCTATGGCTGATGGATTGGAATTAGAATAAATTGAGATTATCTGACTGGCATAAGAATAGAAGTGAGATAATCAGATGGATGTGAGTCCTACTGACATCCTAGTGTGTTATGTGTCGTTCTCGTCAGGACTATCAAAACTCACTGACTATCAATTTTATTGAAAATGCTTGTGATCAAAAGTTCATTACCAGGATTGCAAGCAATATGTAAATGTAGATGTCATCAGTACACGTGATCCATGTTTTAGCTCACGGTGGTGGTTTCTTCTTGTTGATTGTCGTAAAAAGGCTTGGTGATTGAACCACACTGAAAATTCCGGGGGTTAGTCAATGCAAATATATCTTAGTCAAAACCACTAACTTATCAGCATTATCAAATCGAACTAAGATTTTGCTAAACTCTGACTACCTTTTTACTTACCAGCTACCCACAGGAACTCCACACCAGGTGACAGCACAAGCAAATCATGAGATATTTATCTATATGATAAGATTGTAATTGTACGTGTTATCATGCTTAGAGGTAACCTTTTCTAATTTTGAATATGACATGGGGTGTAACATAATGTATGTATGTATCGACTTAGCCAGATTTTTTTGTCAAACTGATCAACCTATTCCAATGAGGTTTTCTGTATGGGACACCTTTTTTGTGTTACAGAAAAGCCCAGGAGTATTGGGATTTTTCTGCACATTAACCACAGAAACAGTAGACTCATGATAAGTTGACTCTTGAGCAATACCGGCCAGAGTATGACTCATGGTCTTTCTAATCGTATCAGGAGTTTTGGAATACGACTCTATGCTGGCCTCACTCTTATGACCTCTGACAGACTTTATGTCACTCGAGTGGCACAATGTTAAGTGTATATCTGACTGAGTTGATGGGGAATATGAACCGAGATGTCAAGACTGCAGTACCCGTCTGACAGTGGAGTATCTTCTACTCCACTGTAGAAGGACTGCAGAGAGTAGAAGAAAACATCTTGCAGATGCAACATCTATGTACCACTAATGACGAAAATGTATTAAAATTCTTAAAGGAAAATATGAAATAGAAATTAAACATAAAAAAAAATTCCAAAATACAAAAAGGAAAAGAATCGAGGTTAAAGAACCCTTGCTTCGGTAAATGTGTAGGAGCGGGATTTCTATCTTTTGGCTCATCTCATAGATTCGATCATCCTTGTATTATCACTGATCTGCCTTCTAGCTCAACCATTTTGCATTTTTTGCATGTTGTGCTACAATGCTCAAATCCCTCACCCTGTCCTGCTCTGTCTTGGTCAAATCGTCTCCTATGGACACTTTCCATTCAGGCATTTTGCCCAGTTCCATTGCATTGGGGTAGACGGCTCTCTTTGATCGACCTTCCTTATATTGTACCATTATGGGTCTTGTCTTATTTACATCATACCTGCCAAGTCGGAACACCTAAACAGTCTGCTGTAGTTAGACCTGTGCCCAGACCTAAGAAGATTTTGTCAATCACCTGATGAGGGTTAGGGTGGTCCTGCTCTGCTAGGAGAGGCCTGTATGTCCACGTTGGGGAGTTTTGTACACTTTAATACATGCCCAGAGTGTGCTTTAGTGGTTCACTCTTCAAGAATTTGTCCTGATCTTAATTTCTTCACCTCAATCACCTAGCCGACTATACCCATGATGCCTTTGTCCCTGAGTTGTTCCAGTTGTCATTGTCATCTACGAAAGCACAAATGCCTTCCAACCACGCTAACTCGAAATGGCATTAAACATCCATTACTCACTCACTCCAGCCACATATGACTGTTTGTGGCTCATGCTCTGGCTCTTGCTATTGCTCTCTTGTTCTATTGTCCTTGTTCTTGCTCAATTTCATTATCCCTACCAGTGTTATTGCTTCTGTAATAACCTAGTTTGTTATCCATAGTAAAATGATTAAAGTAGTAGCCGGCCTGAACAACAAATGGAGAAAATGTCACTTAATGACAAACAGGTGTTAGTATACCAGATAGTGCATCTGTAGTTTCATATGTAGAAAACCTTCCTGGTATAATATATATATATACATTCTGGAACACACACCGCAGGTGGGACAGGTTAGGAAGAGCCTGCATTAGCGTATATATGAAGCACCTATTCTCCCCATCAAGAATTGAATTTTCCATTGAACCAATTTGTTTTCTAATTTAAGTTTCTCGCCATGAATATGACCTTAGTTGTCGAAATGGCGTTAAACATCCATTACTCACTCAGGCATATAATAACAAATTCCCAGAGCTCCTCCCATTGAATGTGTATTGGGTATATTATGGTATGTTATATGCTGAGCTTGGGGCTGTTGGCCGGTTTCCTATCTTCTATATGAGGTATTTGTATTTGAGTTTGAATGTCTACTGGGCGGTCTCCATTCTCTTGGCCGCTGTAGAGGCTGCAGTCTGGACCTCAGGTTTAATCCTGTTCCAGAGTTCCTCTTGAATGTGGTCTCTTCTTGTATTTCTGTAACATTGCTTTCCTTGTTGTAAATTTTATCTTTAGGTCAATTCTGGTTTTAGGGTTGGCTATGGGCCTTAGTCCAAGGCTGACCGCCTCCTTATACATTAACGAGGCTATCTGGTACTCCCTTCTCTTATCCAGATATTCTTGTTTGCAGTATTACCTAAGTGGGTTTCTAGTTGTAAATCACTGTCAAGTACTACCCGTAGGTATTTATACTCTGAGGGATTCCCCAGTCGGTTAGCCTCTATGGTTATGTTACCTTCTTTGGCTAGGTCTACCATAGTCCTAGTACCGTTTTTGGCGTTAATGCTCAAGTCAAACTAATACACTAGTCAACTCGGCGATCTAGGTCATCCTGTAGCAGACTTCTGGCAGTGTCTGCATTTTTGTGGCTCATTGTCAGTACAATGTCATCAGCATAAGGTAACATTTCAGTTCCTGGTGGTACCTGTCACCCCATTAACATACAGAATAAAGAGTAGCGGGCCAAGGATCGACCCTTGTGGCACGCCAAATATAACCTTTTTGTTCACTGACACTCTTCACAGCTACATTGATGGCTTATTATTTTTTCACTGATTAACTATTACGTTTGAGGTAGTGGTGACTACATACCAGTGGGAATGCATTGTCCTTGAATCCTAGATCAGTGAATATTGCAAGCCATGGCCCTTAATGGAAACTGTCCTCAGACAGTGTTCTTGCAGCAGGCAGACAGTAATCTTGCAGCAGGGACTAAGATGCTCCCAGCATATTGGTTGTGAACCCTTGGCTGACTAGCCAAGCTGCCCACAGAATGGCCATTTCTGTCTTTGGGGCATTCCCACAATATTTCAGCAATTTCTCTTCATTTTCTCCCTTTCTCCTTTTGCTCCCTTGTTCGGGACCTCCTCAGCCAGATGGTTTCTCATCTTGTCCTTGACATAAATGTGTCCCGGATGAGCAGATTCCCTAGCCTTTGCATCTCAAGATCTAAAAGACTTGTTAAAATGTCTGATGAATTGAACTGTTTCTGCCAGTCTTGGGTCATTAAAGTGATGTTCTAATGCATCTGCAATTTTTGAGCTCATTACTTGAACTGCTAGACCGACCATTATTTTACTGAACGCTGTGAGGTCAATGTAGGCTCCTGTTAAATTCTGAAGTGATGTGTGCCCATTAAATATCTTTGCCTCCTTCATTGCTTGTGCCAGTAGGAATTTTTAGTGGTCTTGATAAGATGGGAAACGTTGGGTACAAAATAAAACTTTTGTGGCCCCATTGTAAACATTCATTTATTGTAAACAAGTGGCCGCAGTGGTAATGAACAACTCCGTACCTTACCTTATTTATTCTTGGCTTGTGGAAATTGATTTTACAGAT
This sequence comes from Harmothoe impar, assembly GCA_947462335.1. Classification (NCBI taxonomy): domain Eukaryota; kingdom Metazoa; phylum Annelida; class Polychaeta; order Phyllodocida; family Polynoidae; genus Harmothoe; species Harmothoe impar. Next base: position 5,806,632 of record OX381714.1, on the reverse strand, counting down.
GACCTCTGCAATGACTTTCTTGCAGAAGGCCTGATTGCACCCAACGCCGTCGGTAGGAAAAAAGGAATACCCACCTTGTTGTTGGATGGCGTTCTCGTCAGCTCCATTGTAGGGCTCCGGCATATCGCCAATCCAGTCCTCAGGCTTTGCTGGCCGAACATAGTATGGGAGGGGTCCATATTTGTTATCTTCATATTGCAGCAGGCCTGGAAAACCAACAGGGTATGACCTTGATGTTTGATATCAACCAAACGCTATTGTGGCTACCAAGCATCGGAGTGTCGAATATGGCTCTCAGATGTTGGTGCTCACTCTCTCTATTCATTCATGCTCTATAATGTCCCTTCTCTGGTACGCAGTTTGAGCCTTTTCCTCCTTATCAAGACCCCATCTTCAGTGATGTCATGCTACATATACATATGCTTTACATATCTTAGGACTGGTATCTAAGTGTTTCCTTAGATTATTATGTAGTTTGGCCGATGCCTCCAAAGTTGCTCACCTGTCGCCGGTGTACCCTGTTGTCAGGCAAAATACTCTCCATTCTTGATATTAAGTAGCTCCTTAATACTTAATTAGTATGTGCAGGTGGACTCCTTAGTATGGCTGACCATTCCTTCCTGTATTAGAAGTATTGATCCTAAGGATAAAAAAAAACAACGTGTTTGGTCGAGAGCGCCTCGGTCAGCACGTCCTCCCTACGTGTTGACCATCTTGCATCTGATATGACATAGACCATATACTTTCGTGAGAATTTTGTAGATTGCAGGGTGTGGTGCCAACCGCGCAGCAGGCCGACTCCAGGCGTCTCAGCCTGGCGACCCCTGCTGGTGGGTTCACATACTCCTCAGGTAGAGGGCTGCGTTCCTGTAGGTTCTCAGCCCTGGTGGTGAGGACCAGCTTTTCTTTGTCGTGGTCCTTCTTGTGGCTCTTCCTAGGGCTTGTCTTAATGGTGGCTATAGTGCTGGCCACCTGGTCTTGGGGCTGCTCTGCTGCTGTAAGATTCTGGATCATTTGATAGTTAATGTCTCTAATGCTGGTAAGACGGGTGGCTGCGTTGTGAAGCTCTGTCATGGTTTCTCGCATAACTTCCTGTGCACGAGTGCGATGCAGGTCATAAATCTTCTTCAGGCGAGGCATCTCTTTGACCCACTGGGGGGGGTTCGGAGATACCTCAAGCCCATCCTTCAATGCGGCCGGCCTGATTGAGGCGGTCAAACCAGTGTGCCCTGACATTATGGCCTGCTGCGGCATTACCTCTCTACAAAACCATCAGCAACACTAAACTACTTGTAAAATTGGCTCTCTTTCCTGTCAAGCAGCTTTCGCATGAACTAAATTTGTATAAAATGTTTGATAACTTGCATGTCTCCCTTTTGTTTATGTCTTAATGGACCCTTTAAATGTCTCACTATGGCATTCTGCACACCTTTTCACTGTGCTTTGCTCTCTACACTGTTTCTTGCCTCTTTTAATTCCTTGTCAATTGCAGTTATTTTCTCCAGTTTGGTGGATTCTTTAGGTATTTCCCCTTCAGCTCAGTCCACTTTCTACTTATCTGTGTTGTGGGTGAAGCCTTCTCGGGCATCCTGGATCTGAGTTTTTTGTGCCTGACCTGCCCAGATGCAAACTAATCCTTCATTTTCTTCCTTTGGGCTTTGTTTTCCTCGTCAATTTTTGCATTTTTCTCGTCTAGTATGACTTTGGGTTCTTGTGCTCTTCGGCTTTGTTCTCTACACTGTTTCTTGCCTTTTTTGATTCCTGTGCATTCTTTAGGTGTGTTTATCAAGTCATGTTTTCCAGTGTTAAGGGCCTTATAGTTAGTTTTCACTTGCCTGAGTATGGGAATAATATGTAAATCCACAGTCAGCCTAAACCTCATCATGTAGATCTGAAGTCTCCGTAAAACCTGTCTGGTGGAGATGAACAGGTCTTTAGAGCAGCATTGTTTTTGGTAGAGTGGTCTCAAGTCTCTTTGTATATATAGGTCACAGTTGAAGGTGCAATCATGGTTTTCACTAGTTATGAACACTAAATCGTTTCTACAGTATAGAAAGATTTGTCATTGTACTTATGGAGGGTGGTGCCTATTGTTCCAATGTACTTATTGTTGTCACGGCGTATTACCATGTCCAATGTGTGCAGTTTGCGAGCAAGCATTTCTTGTTGATGGTTTTACATAGTTTTTGATGACTTGCAAATGATTCTCAAATCTGAATGCTCCAAGTTCATCCAATGACTTTCTGGAAGTAGGACATCAATCTCTACCCGGATATACATAAGACAAGTGGAACTTCCCTTCCCGACTTATCCAGAGGGTGTCTCAATCTGTGGGCACCTTAACACCTTTTGATACTTTTCTGACTCTCCTAAGAAGCCTTTTTTCTTCATTAATAGTCGCTCAATCTGGACAGTAAACCCTACCGGCCTGCCCAGCGGGATTTTAAAGGCCTGGACAGGGTGTGTTTTGTCCAGATAGTCCTTCATCACATCAATTGTAGAACTTACATAATCTTCAGCAGGCAAATCAATACCAATAACAATATCAATATCGACGGTTGAGGCATGTTGTTTAGCATGAGCCCTGTTGTGTGTTTTATATGAGCGACCCTGACAGCCAGTTTAGCTTTAAACGTCTTCGTCTGTTTCCGCTGTACAAATACCGGGACATGGGCCCCAACCATTATCATTGACTAGACCATTCAATATTAAATGTAAACAATTTATATATATGTGATCAAGGGTCGACTTTCCATATGGATGGTAATATGTAGGACCAGTTTGTAGGTATTTCAATTCGGTTTGTCTCAAAAGAAACATGCAACAGCTCACACTTTGGGTTATGTATCCGAATTAAAATCACCCAAAACCCATACCTCACGAATCTGATCTGATCTTTTTTTTGAAACAAGATTTAAACTTTATTGACCAGATCTTCATCCGCTGAAACGCTCTATTTAAATGTTTCAGGTTACAAATTGCCAATCATTGAGGACGTCCTAAATGTTTACGGATAGTATTGGGCATTACTGGAGAAACAAATCTACTTACAATAACTTGTACTATCGCCTTGCTTCCAGCTTCCATGATCAATATGGCAGGACTAAGGAACCAAAACGACCCCTGTGCAGACAGGTCATGCGCATCCACGTCTGCATCCATCTCCACATCTGCATCCATCTCCACACCCATTACTCACTCACTAAAAGACCTCAAAGGTCGTTGCTGCTGCCCAATGGATGATGCCTCTAACATCGGGGACATCAATGTCCATGCCAAACGTGACTGTGCAAAAGTCACACAGGGCTGTCAACCTTTGAAAATTTGTCTACAATAAACCTCTTTATGCATTTTATGGTTGGGTGGCGGAACATCCCAAATAGTTTTCAACTAAATGACGTACTTCTGGTCCTCCAGTTTGTGTTCGAAGTAGTCATACAGCACATGCAATCCTTCACACTACGACAATATCTTAAATATTAAGGGCACGGTAGGTAATTTGTATTACATTAAGCCATCAATATCAGTGAAAATCCTCTGTTGTAGTTGTGACAGAGGAAACCACCTATCTACTTGTGAAAAACTAAAACTTGAGCAAGTCTCCCTGAAACAAATTGTCCTGGTTTGACAACAATATTAAGTAGCATTCTGATCTATGATAAAACATTTGAAATTTATAAAAATTTCGGTCCAACTTTCTTTCAACTTTAGCTCTTTTTGGATCTGTCCTCAGCCTGGCTCTGGAAGAAGTTAACTGCCTGTTTTATACGTTTATACTCAATCTGTGAGCAACTAAACGTACATATTTCAGATATTTGTGGATGGCTACTTGTAAGGTACTCAATGTATGTCTGAATGTTAAACATTGAACAATGGTAATGTTGACCCTTCCTGTGTGCTGCCTACCTCCCTGCAAGAGCAACATGATGCCGGCCAATTTGTGTCACATAGCACCGTGCCTACCCCGTACTCGGCATGATGCGCGTTCAGCACTTTCCGTAAATACGGAGGCAGCCGATCAATGTAAATACCATTCTGGGAAACAACGTGCACAACCAACTGCTGCAGTAATGAGTTCCCTCTATGAAATGTGGAGGGAAACCTCCAAGACCCAAAACTGAAAAAGCAGTCTGCATGGAACTCCTGGTTTCTCTTATCCACTACAAACTTCTTCCCGACTCTGATAGGAGGGTGGAATGTGGCACACAATTTGCGTCGTCCCAGCATGCCTACAGTTGTGTGTCCACTGACAGTTGAGGTGTGCCCGCTGCTGAGGCAGCCGTAATATGAGCAGTAGCTACCGGCTTGCCCTTGACCTGAGGTAACACAATATAAACTTAGCATAAATTATAGTAAACACAGTTATCTAAAACAGGCATGGAAACACAGGACGACCGTGTTACTTTAGCAATGCCTTGCCCTACACAATGGGGGTACTGTTTTTATCCATACTGACATGCCACAACCGATACTCTGGACACTCCTTACATATTATCCCTCTTACTCGAATACCTCCTTCTCTGCAGGTTGGAGTAGGACTCCCCTCTCTCGGGCCCCCATAATGGGTCCTACTGCACCCTTCTCTCCCCCTTCTGGAGTAGGCGTGAATACAAATTTGTTATTAACCACCACTTGGTTTGCAGCAGGTGTCTGGGCAGCTGCTGGGCATCCTTGGGACTTGTATATACGCATGTACTTCAGTACATCATTGTAGTCATTCATCGTAGGCTTCGTGAACTTGGCCTGCTCTGTCACCCTTTGTTCAGTCTCTCATACTTATCTAGGATCTCTAACATATTGGGGATAAGTAACCTGGTTCTTCTAATCGCCTCTGTTACATCCCCATATGATTTATGAATGGGTGATTGAACCATCCAAGTTACAAAACGCTCTCAGATAGTCCTTCGAGAAGTTGTACAACGCCGTGATACAATTTGTCATGGACTGCGGCCTCATTCCTATATCATGCAAGGTTGTGATGTAACTAGTGAAACCCTGAACGTTGTTCAACATGCACCATTTGAAATCTAGCTTTTCAGGCTCTTCACCCTCAGCCAGAAATTCACGCTGTACGTAATGAAACACACAGCCTACTCGAGCACTAAATGCAGGTTCCATCGCTCACTCTCCAGTAAAGCCTTGTAGTGGGTCTCTTACTACGAGTGTAACACATGAGATCAAAAACCAAACAAGGTAAATTAGACTTTAATATACGGCAACTTTATTACGAAGGAAACTCTTGAGTATTATAGCACAGGTATAACCATTGGATATACAAGATCAGAACAGATATATAATACAGGGAAGTAACCCTACAGCGTAGAGTTATGCCCGGAGCACAGGGTGGTCATGATACAACAGTCCCAAACCTGACTGGCTTCCAATGGGGAAGCAGTCACCTTATATACACCGCTGCGTAGGCCACGTGACCGTACTAGCAGCGCCACCTGTTAGGTTTAGTTATGTAAAACGATTATATAATTACTACCGAAGGTAACCGAGGGTAGTACCGGTACACTACCGTATATAACCGAACTAGAGGAGTCGGTATATGTAACGAACCGACGATACTAATAGTCAACCCGTTACACTACCCCCCTCAAGAATGTAGGCAGGGTTGGTTTTATAATAATAATACCTCTTGGATACATTATATACCACGTATATCTATTTATCAACAAGTAACATTTCTACTCATAGTAAAAACAGGCATATATACATGAACACACAAGTTAACATGCACATAACAGTTTATATCAACAGTATAGTCTCTGGTGTCAAACCATAGTCCCGTAGGCACATGATATAAAACTGTCCAACTGATAGTCCTGGACTAGTATCAGTTAATAACACAAGGCACCAAAAAAAACACCTTGGAAACTCAACACATCACCTACTACGTTCAGCAATGGTGCGAATCCGTGTTGAATTAGTGTCCTTATATATAAATAATAGAACTATAGTAGTTCTCACTTCCTTTGGCGATGAAGAGTTTATATATAAAATCCATAAATGCGTATCCTAGATAAGGTGGGATAAATCGTCATCCTTATTAGGGTCGGTACTCCAGTACCTAGCAGTTCATGGTGGTAGAGATGGATAGAGTCCAGCACCTGTATAGTGCTTCCATCTCTTGTGAAATATAAATATAAAAAGGTAGGTACGTGCCTCCATATATAATTATCACAGGAGGGAGATCCATGGAATAGTTCATAGGTCACACTAATATAGAGTGACCACAGGATCAGTAGCCCTGACCAGCAGTAGAATCGTAGAGAACCGACGGTTGTGGCTGAGGTATAACCACAGTTGAAGACATCAGGCTGCTTCCGGTTTGGCAGCAGTAGAGGCTCGGTAAGTCACGACAGCACCGTCGGTCTGCTTCGGTTGGTCCAGGGGCGTGTTGCGGTGTCAGTTTAGTTTTACCTCCGAGGGGCGGAACAGTGCACCCCCGAGGGCCTGATAGGGGACCATCTTTAGGTGTCCATAGGGACACCGCCAGATGGCTTTTCCTCCCCATCAGGACTTCCTCCAGGAGGGGCCTGTGTGGTGCAAACCACACTAGCGTCCACCTGAAGGGGAAGGGGGCCACCTGTCGCTGCCGAAGATGTACTTGGCGCAACAGTAGGCTCCCCTCCGCTGACCACCTGGGTAGAGTGTGCCCTGAACGAGAAGGGCATCTCATACCTGGGTGGGTGTACTGACAGTACTGGGGTCACTGGCGGGGCATGCCTGGTGGCAAGCCCTAACCTAGACCTGAGATCTGGATAACCAAATCTCTCCCAATCGGTCAGTTTTAGCCCGAATTCACGGAAGAACTTGGCGTCGCAAGTACTCAACCGTGACTCGAGCTGCTCGATCGTAGCCCTCCAAAGGTCATGATCTTCAGCCAGACTTGCCTCACGCGCGGCGAGGACTCTGGTTCTCTCAGCCAGCCATGCTTCCCCTTCTCGGATAGCCTGTACTTTGAGCAGTTTGTATTGCTCATAGTAAGACTTCTCTAAGAAAGAGACCTGAGACTGGAGTAGCTTACTTGCATTTTCAGCCATCTCTTCCCTGTAACGCTCAAATCCTGGGATTAGAGTGTCAGAGAATCCAGTGTCGAAGGCAGGTCTGCCTCCGGGCAACACAGGTAACCCTGCTAGCCCATCGTCAACAGCCCTGTGCTCAGGCTCTGGAGTCACCTCCTCCTCATCCCTTACGGGTTTAGAGGGTGCTCCTTGCTGTGGTGGAGCAGTCAGCTGGGCTGACGCCCCATCCGGCTCTTGTACATCTACCTGGTCATCGTCAATGACAGGTGAGGTACTCTCCTGTGTCACCAAAGCTTTCTTTTGCTGTTGGCTCCACTTGTACTGCTTGACATAGTCAGCAGCAACTTGACCCGCCTGTTCGTCACCCAATGAGTTCTTTCCCCAAGGCCTCATGGAACTGTTACTGCTAATCCTGTTACATGCATATGGCTGATGTTGGAGTTTTAACCATTATTTCAAGGTCTTTGTGCGGATCTCCTTCGAGACATGTGTGTTCTACTTGGCCATTACAACTACCTAACTATCCAGAGGTCACGGTCATTATGCTTGCGTCATCACATGAGGGGGTGCTGCCTGACCATTACAGTTATTTAGACACAGCTGGCACAGTCTACCATGTCACGTGTGTTCTAGAGTTCCTCACAACACAAGCCATGTTATCCCTCTAGATGTGTCAGTACCTCCATCTTCATTAAAGAGAATAGGGCCATAATGACCCTACTCCTGGGAGTGTGGGAGTAGGTTTGGGGGTCAGTCATGATGCCCCAGTAGCTCTCTACTGCTTGTCTTTATTTATATGTATTATAAAGCCCATGACATTAAAAGGGATTTTAAAATCTTGTGAGAAGAAACAAAAATTAATTATGACAATCGTCAAGGGATATTGGCATTTAAAAACGTCAAAACGTAACCCTCCTGATGCCACAAACAGCCCATCAGAACAGCTTTCCAATTAATCTTTGAGACATTGTAAATAATGTCAACAGGTGTTTAATGGTCATTGATTGAAATGAACAAATCTTTGGAGCAGCACAGTATTTCATACAGTGATTTCAAGTGCTGTTGGAGATACAGGTTGCAGCTTAAGATTTAAGTCTTTGCAGTCTGTTGTCAAAGTAATATTTTTCCTTTTGAGTGTATCCACCTCTGCTTGCGTGAATTCTAAAGATTTCTTATGTCTCCTACTTTGAGCTGAATTCTCTTGGGGTGGATATCTGTTTTCTCAGAGGAGCTTCGGTCTTTAGCTGAGTCCTTTGCTCTCACCCTTTAGTGATTCAGATACATACAGATTATATCATTATTTCATAGGAAGTTTATGTAGTCTACTTACTCCCCTCCCTCACTGCCTGCCAGTTGGACAAATACTGGAGGCCTGTCCACATTATCTCCATGGAGTGTTCAAAGGCATGATTGACTGCAGGGCCCTTGCAATCTTCACTGCAGTACCATTGGTCTGTGTTACAGAAAATAGTGATAATTTAATAACCAAGAAACAAAGTGCACGGATGGCTGCATGAAGATATATAAAATGTTCATATATGGTAGGCTGCTCTTCAAAGGTCCTGTATAAAATAGAAAAGTTCTAAGCTCTTTGGCTTTCCAATAGCTGCTTTCACTAGTGCCTCTTACTTTAAAATTTCAGATATTTCAACCATTCTTTGCGTGACTATTAAAATAAAAGTCCCTATGGCCTGTTAAAGTAAAACCAGTCATCTATAAAGAAGTTCTTCTATCTTGATTGTGAGGCACTCTATGTTATCATTGACAAAGTTGAGCTCTCAAGGGTACGCCATACGTTGCTAACTAACTTATCTAATAATTAAGTGCCCTGTATAAGATAAAAGGCTCTGTGAGCAGGGATATTCATAATCAATATTTGAACAATTCCATAGATAATGAAAAAAGCATTGGAGTGGAACAATAATGTAGGTTGTCAAGAGGTTGGCTGAGTCAGTATTCAGACTAATCTAGTAACGGTAGTTTATCTATTGCATGTTTGAAACGTCTTTTAGTGTGTAGCCTTTGAGTTTTATTATCTAAAGAATCCCAGAGAGAAACACCTCTGTAATAGGGTGATTTCTGATAGAAACTGGTTTTAGCTCTGCGCTTTGCAAATTTGATTTTTAAATCGCCTCTTGTTCTTACATTTCTTTGTTCTAGAGCTTCACCAGCTTGGGCTTTTTTCCACATTAGAGCTAACAGTTGCAGCTTCCACTTCCTAGCAAGGAATTCTACCTTATACTCGCTGTGCAGGTCAATTACCCTGACCGTGCGTATGCCAGTTCTCAAGCAAATATGTAGGGCATGGTTTTGCATACGCTGGAGTTTTGCTAATTCTGGAGCGTGAACTGTAGAATGAGCAATAGTCTACACTAGGGATTGTCATTACTTTATAGACTTCAAGACATACACTTTTTGATGTTGACTTTCTGAGATGGTTTAATTTAATTTATATGGTTTGTTTCCAAAACCTTTCTTTACTTTATTCATATGAGGTGTTAGGCTCAGTTTACCATCCAGCTCCACTCCAAGGTATGTATATGTGGTGCACGTTGGCAGGACTACCCCGTTCAGGATCATATGAGGATTACCAATATCTGCCAGTTTGGAACCTGAGCGCAAATACATACACATGCTTTTAGTGGTGTTAATTGTCATATATTTTTTAAGACACCAGTCACCCACCCTGCACAGGTCGGCCTGCAGCAGCCTGTCGGCTTCGGCTTTATCCCCATGTGATGTATAAAGGATGATGTTGTCAGTGTACATGGTGAATTGGCAATTTTGAATACTTTCACATAAGGGGGCCAAGGATTGACCCCTGGGGCACTCCAAATTTCACCTCAGACTGGGCCGACTTTGTATGAGGTGTATTGATCATTTGGTTTCTATTCTTGATCATTTTTCCGTGTGACAATTCTTTTTACCTTGCTCACATCTTGGGGTTTCAACTCCTTTGCAATTTCATCCTCATCGATACCCTTGTACCTGTCTAGTTTGGGTGGCTCCTTTACTAGAGTTGAGGGACCAGCAAGGAGTGGCTCTACCTAATATTGCCCATGGAGAGAAATGCCATGGTTTGTCCGGCTGGATCCTGAATAATGCTGGAAGTATGACAATATGTTGATCCTTAGCAAGTCAACAGTTACTGTTCATTGTTTTTTTTAAAATGTGTTTATTAGGTTATTAATTACAGGCATAATTACTTGGATTCGGCGCATTGTCGTTCTTCCAACAAGACCGCTATTCTTCTGTCAGACCTTGATGGAGAAGGAATAACTTGTCATGCCGGTTGTATGTATATGTCACAAGGGTAGAGAGAAGTTATAAAAAAATAAAGAGCATATTTTTCAATATATAGGAGCATTGATGAGATGAGTGATGAGAAAAGCTGTGAGCTTACAATAAAGTGTACAAAAAAAGCTGCTAATTATATGAAGCAAGTGTCTATGTTATCTTTAATTTCTTTCTTAAAATCAGAAAAAGCTTCTATCATCAAATACTCTGCCTTGAAGTTATTCCAACAGTTTATAACATGTGAGGAGGCACTCCTAAGAATAATGGGTTTCAGGGAAGTGGGTACCAACAGCCTCTTACCTACCTTACTATCTCCCATATCAACTTAATTAAAATCTTCATTAGCTTCTACTCACTCTTGATCCTCAACTTCATTGATAGCATTCTCATATCCTAGAGAATATACTGCTTTCACTACTTTAAAATTGAAGGTAAGTTTAATGTTTGATCCAAATATCTTGCATAAAGTCTTTGACTAGTTGTGTGCCTTCCACCTGTGTTTGTATGTACAGTTTGGCTTCTGTCATCACCTCTGACATAAACCCTGACCTCTCAGCCACAGTGTTACACAGGGCTGCTACATCCATCTCAGCCTTCTTGCATTGGGGTGGTGTTCACCAGGTGCGGACACTCTGCCACTTTCTCAATGTGTACTGGATGTCACACTGGTGGTTTCTCTTCTAAAGTAGTTTATGCACACTGGACTCTACCATAAGTTAAAGAGCTTTCTGTTGTTTGAGAGAGATGATTACAGTAATAATACAATCAATAGACTTTTCCGCCACAGACATAAATAGAGGAACTAAGCTGGTAATTGTAACAGTTGATGACACTTCTTCAGCCATGAGATTTAGCATATGAGACTATGTATGACATATTGCAGCCATAAGCAAATCTGGTGTTAGACAAAATACAAATAACATCATAGTCATAGCAAAGTCTTGACAATAAGAAGTATACAAAAAAGATGGCGGGTATTGTCTACTATGTTAAACTACTTTAATCTATTGCAGCTGTCTCTTCTGGGATTAATCTTGGTAAATCCGCACCCCCACCCTCTTTCTTCAGAGGCTTCATACAAAGTGTCGGTAGTTTCAAGTAGTCTAGCTTTCAGGTCAGTAGAAGCCAGTTAAAATATGAATTCCTTGCTGCAATTGTTGGCTAGTTTCAGGTCTTGTTAATCACACATCTAATCTTATTCAAAACCAGGGCCATAAATACAATGGTTTACAATGTTACTCTGCTATCTTTCTGCCTTCTAATATCATTTGTAAGCAATGTATTTTGATTTACTCTGAATTATAATTGACTGTATTGTGTTGTTTCTTAGTTAATCTCTTAGCATCATCTGAAAGTCCCGTTACAATATGTGGCTAGTTTGTTGGCATTAGCTGTTTCCACCATCCAGTCTAGTTGTGCGGGATTGAAGCTCGGTGCCTCATCTACAATATTCTAGTATTTTTGTAGCGTAGTTGCAGATGGTAGAACCATCATCTCTGACTGGGCGGGATTGGCATATATGCTGTTGGCGCTCTACAAAACAGGCCCATACTTACGCACAATGGCTCCATCTGTTATGGGGGAAAAACATTTGTCACACTCACTGTGCAGCTTGTATGATTTAAGGGGTGTGGGCTTGGGCTTGATTGTTGGATATGGATACAGGAAATGTTCTAAAGTGAGTCATAAGTTGCACCAGGGTCTTATCACACAAGGCTGTAGGCTGAGTGTGATGTGACCCATGGTCCAACAATATATAACAAATCAATACTTTCAATCTCAAGATATTGTTCTGCATTAGGACTGATCTTACCGGTCCCTTGGGAAATGGAAAATATCACCTCCACTCCTCAGAAGATGGGCTTGGCAGTTGACTTCTTGTTTGCCTGTACTGCTTGTAGAGCTTCTTCTTCATCTTTCATAGTTTCTTGAATTCCAACTTCAGAGGCCTCTTGACCATGACACCCTCTTTTCCTCCACGCTGCTCATATAGTAATATTTTATTTGTCCTTCAGCTAGTTCCAATTTGTATGCTCTTTATGTGATTGGTGAGATTAGTGTATATCTTTTTCTTTTCTTGGGGTCTGTAGTGTCTGGTTTCAAACTAGCATTTTTTTCTTGTAAAGTAATACATGCCACCTTGAAATTTGTCGTAGATAAAAGAGGAGAGGTGAATGTGCCTTGACCACAACTACAAAAGTCTAATAGAGGCCCTTAAAAGGAGCGAGCACTAAGTATCTGTGGCGCAGAGGAGGACTTACCAAAAACCTCCGAGAAAAGAGCCCTGGGCACTCCAGCTCTCCGACACGGGGAAGAATATTAATTTAATTTTTGACAATCGTCAAAATCATTTATCAATATTGATAACAGCTTTTATTGACTACAAAAGGGAGGTAATTGTTGACCTAAGTGTCATACATTAGGTTCAGTACAATAAGCTTCAAAACTATGTTCTAGACAACTTTATAAGGAATATATGCTGTACTGTACCAATACTTCGGCACCCAGCCCTGCTGAGGATGATGTATCCTCCAAACTGAAAGAGGCTGTGGAACAGGCTCCCCCAGGGAAGGAGCTTTTTCGGCATGAATAAGACCTTAGGGGTAGGGAAGGGGGATATATGTAAAGATTAGTATACAGAGTTAGAGATAATGTATAATTTGTAACATACTCATATTTTCTTCAGATGCTCGAATTTCCACTTGATTTTCTAGCAAGAACGAGCTAATTATTTATTTTTGTAACTTTTTTTTGTAATAATTTGACTTTATTCGGCATTTTTTGTGATAAAAACAGTTACATTTGTCCTTCGATATACTAAATCGGGTTTCCATTTTGTTTCATATCCAAATATCTTGAGCGTTTTATGCTAACATGTTTACTATGTCTTATTACAATTATTTCATTGAGTATTTTCAAATAAACTATATGGATTCGACAAAAATATACTGTTGGTTTTCCTTTTACAATTTTTCCTTGGTTAGTTTTTGAAGACTTAGCTTTGAATTACTTTGCCAAACATGTCAGGAAGTACCTTCAGCGTGGCTGATATTCCGGCACTACCTTTGACGTTTTTAAAATTAATTGAAGAATAATCATAAATGATTTAAAATAACCTTATTGAATATGATTCAAATGATTATGTACATTTTTGATATGAAATGCATAGGTTGGCAAACCTTTTATAACATAAATGATAAATACAAGTGGTAAATTGAATTTTGTACAATGTATGGACTTTGTAGGTACAAAAACTTATGATAGACTAGACTATTTACAGAAATTAAATTCAAAAAGACATTTCGACATGTGTGAGAGCCACATGACCACCCATATTACATAGCTTGGTGTATTAACCTGGTGCTAAAATGTTGAGCACACCCATAGGTATGGACTCAGACAGTAGTATCTTCATCTTAGACTTTGTAGGGATTTTAATATGTCTACATGAGCCCCATTATAAATAACATCTGAATAATCAAGTACCGGTAGAGCGTAAGTAGTGTACATCTTCAATAAATAAGTTGTAGGTACAAAGTATTTTAAACGCCCTAAAGTTGTATTTTTACCCCTTTCACATGAGGATTGAAACATAGTTCAAAATCTAGAGTCATGCCAAGGTATTTAAAAGTAGGTACATAGTGGATAGGCTTGGTGTTTACAAGAATTTCATTATCTTTTTACCTTACACAATTATTTTTTATCTTAGACGCAAAATACACACTTTTAGTTTTATCCTCATTCATAGTGAGTCTGTTCCTAGCAGACCAGTTGGCATATCCTTGTAAGCAGCACTGAAGCTCAGGTACAATAGACTCAATATCTTTACCGTGACAGTATAGAACGGTATCATCGGCATATAGGAGAACTTTTACATTGGGTAGGAATTGGGGAATGTCATTGACATATAAAGGACCACATATATTACCCTGTGGTACTCCGCAAGTGATATTTCTCGTGCCTGATGATGTATTATTTGCTACCACATATTGTTTCCTATTTTTTAGATGATTTTCAAATAATTTTAAACAATTTCCAGAAATACCGTATGCTTTTAATTTGTTAATTAATATTAAATGGTTTACACAATCAAAGTTTTTTTTTGTATCGATGAAAGTAGCCACAGTAATGTTTCCTTTATTTTTTTCAGTTAGAATATTGTTTGTTAAAGTACTTATAGTGTCTAAAGTGGGTCTTGATTTTCTGTAGCGGCCTTGTATTTTGGTCATTATTCCAATCCCAATCCCAAGGGGCATCAGATGAAAGTCCATGAAACTGAGTGGATATTGATTTGCTGCTTTAGCCACAATTAGTTCAACCTGACTTCTGCTTGTGTCTTCACATACTTCTGATATTCAGTCAGGATCCCAAATTTTCTCATTGATGCATTTATGGCAAATGTATGTGAAGGGACATCCAATAGTAGCACCTGTTTTATGAGTTCTTGGTAGCTAACGTCCCTGCTGTAGGTGCTAGGCAAGTGGCCTTTGAGATGTGACCCACATAGCATGCATTTTCCAAGCAAGCTTTGCTGGTCAAGTTTTAAAACAACCTTCTTCAGAGCAGACTCTGGAATGAAAAAATATTATATCAACCGTGAGGAGTCCAGTCGCTAAAAAAAGGCTTGGTTAAAAACCAGAAATAGGCACATTTCACCTCTGTCATCTCTGTTCAATTATATTCCTTGGAGCCTTTTTTGCGTTGCTTTAGCAACGCAATTTAAGTCAGGGTGACTCTTAATGCTTAAGTACTAGAATCGATCTGAATACAAATCACAATGCTGAAATAGTGAGCAGAAATTGGCTATTTTATAGACTGCAGGGACCTTATTTCCAGAATATCCTATTAGTCCAATAGGGGAAAACTCGATTATAAAATATTGTCCAAGTCTTATTTTATATAAATTTGTATTGTAATTAAGTACATGAAGTTAGAAACTGCCTCCAGTTTCCTGAGCACGCGGGTGATGATGCTGAAAGCAGGGAAAGCATATGCATTAATGCCTTTCCAGGACATGTCAGGGAGTAGACCTGATCTCAGTAGAATTCAGTAGCCAGGAGAAAAAATGAATCTGTCAAAGGACCGTTACATATCATAAACAGGTTCACACTTGGCCATCTATAATAACCCTTTTGTAAGTTTGTGGACCTCTGAGGAAGCACAGCATATTGCCTTCCTGTTTAACTTGATTTGCCTTATCAATACTCCTGTATTGGGTTTAACACAGGAACGAGATCTGTTATACTAGGTTCAATCAAATTTTCCATAACTTCAATGCCAATTTTCTCATAGGTTGAACCATACCACATCACCTTATTTTTTGTCTATGTTAACAGTCAGGTGTTTATCAAGGCACCATTGTCAATGTCATTGATATGAACTATAATAGCAACTGCCCAAAAACCACATCATAAAATCACAAACCCACTGCTATGAGTTGGTGTATGGTATTTAGCTTGTTTCTTGTTTTCCGTATTTCTTCTCTTTTCATTGGTTCTTTCTCCCAGGTGAGTTTGTCAACGTCTCCAACATGCTGTTCAAATATAGGTTTGAGGTCTTTTTCTTTGATGGGATGCTCTTGAAGTGTAATACTGAAGGCTTTCCCCCATTCTTTGATGCCAGGCGTCTTCCGTCTGTGCTTTGTGAGCAAGTCTGTTGTTGCAGCAATACTTTTTTGGATGCTTTCAACAAGCGTCACTACATGTGTGTAATAATGTTCAGATTAGACACACTGATCCATAAGTGTTGCCCTAGTCTAAAGTCTGTTCTCACACAGACCTGAAAAGTTATCCTCTGTGTAAAGAATTTTCCCTGTACCATCCCCTCCCTTAGAGAAGTTGGGATACTTTGGACCCCACACCATGTGTAAGGGATCTATTGCAGCTGTCATCTTGTAGTGCGTGTGTGTGGGGGGGGGGGTGGGGTTGCATCCAATGAAAGTTGTTGGTCTTTAATGCACGGGACAGGTTCTGAATAGCCTTCAGGTCATTTAAAGGATGGAGGTCCTGTGGCTACAAGCTTTTCGTGCCTGGCTGTCTCCACAGGCCTCCCAATGTTCATTTTGGTGTAGGGGCTAGTTGTTCTCTTGGCGAGGTCACGCTGTACTAGGTCCTTATGATATTCAGCCTTCCTAACAACAAGGCATCCCTATGGCACATCTGCTCTGTGGTTGTGGTCGTCCCTCTACAATTGAGCTACTACCTGACCTGGTCCAACTGGGTCATGGTGTGAATAGTGCAGGAAATCCATGAATCTTGACATTTCAGGAGCAAAGTGCAGAAATTTCTTTCGAATGGTCTTAAATTGTCCTTTACCTGTGTCAACCTATGTCAACCTGTGTTGTGAATTGATCATACTTCTCCTTGTTCAATTTTGCCCCTGATGCTCTCTGGATGGAAGTTCTGGACAACCACAGTTGTATCGTCCGCATACTGAATGACATTTTCGTTATAATATATTAGGTTTATACATGTGACTTACTATATATTTCGGTCCCTGATACTGAAAGATACACTAAACATGGGGATCACCTTTGCGTGAAGCATTTGAACCCCAATACAGACCTAAAGGCAGGAATGTAAGGTTTGTCCTGGGCAATAGCCCTTAAAAATGCCCACTTTCTTTTTTTACTAAGAAAATCATTAATTAATTATATCTTTGTGTTTATCATTTTTAATTAATTAATCCTCCTCAAGCTCTGCTGTGTCCTTCAACCATTCCTGCAGTAATTCATGCGTGATTATATCTTCGTGTTTATCATTTTTACTTACAAAACCAGTTTTTTGGAGCTTTCCTCTTTTGTCTGCTATGGAAGATTACCCGAATAGATTTCCCATCAAAGTTGTGTTCCTTTCGCTCTTATATTGAATTGCTTGTCACAGCTACTCAAGAGTGCAGGGTTGGAAGATGGCGAGGCAATGGTAAGTCAGATAGGTTAAGATCATGCCAACTTCCCTAGCCCATCTTTAAAGGGGTCTTAATCTGCTTTTCTGTCCTCTCTTTAGTTCTTCTCTTTGTCTTCACTGGGCTTCCCTAACCCATCTAAAAAAGGGTCTGATCTTTTCTTCCTGTCCCTCCCCCTCCCGACCGTGGGGAGTCCGGTCGCAAAAAATAGGCTCTGTCGAACATCAGAAAATACCCAAAACAGAGGCACCCTCTAGCACGGTAGGGGGCGACTTGTTTGCCGTGAGTCGCAGCTCGTATGTGGGGAGGAAGAGATCCTGGTTGCTTGCGTTCCTAGAGCAATATAGTAGCTTTGGCTCCTACTTCCTAATAGACGAGAGGTTGGATTGACCCACTCCAATCAATCGGCTGGTCGTGCCGAGCCCCAGCAATAATTTTCTCACAAATCACCATCATTTTCACAACTCACTCACTCATGACTTGTTCCGCATTGAAGTGTATTCTTCATCAAAACTTTATTCTGGAAGGCGGTGGCCAGGGTTAATCTAGTGATACTATTGCTTGAGTATATCGCTTGCGTAGTCCCTGGTGTGCGAATGTACATCCCCAAGTAGGGCTCCAACAAATGAGGGTGGGGAGCGGGGCGATGAACTTAAAAACTTAAACCATGTCTAACCTAAATCAACCCCCGAAAAAAACAAAAAGAACTCTAGATGACGACTCGGATAGTGAAAAGGACAACTCTCAAATCAACGATCATTATTGGCCCAGATTTGTCATCCTGGAATCTGCCAATCCAGGGACATCTCTGTCTACGCTTTCTCCATTTGCCATTCACAAAGGCATCTTGGGGATAGCTGGCCAGGTGATCGATATAAAGAAACTAAGGTCAGGACAGATTCTAGTAGAGTGTGCCACTAAAGCACACTCTCGGAACTTACTGGGATGCACCAAATTTGCCAACGTCGACGTACGAGCCTCACCTCACCGATCCCTCAACTCTAGTAAAGGAGTAATCCGCACTAGAGAACTTGAGGGTCTCGGTGAGGATGAGATATGTGAAGAGTTGAAATCTCAAGGTGTTGGTTATGTTAAGCGAATTGTCATCCGCAAGGATGGCAATCTTGTTCATACCAACACCTACATCCTGACCTTCAACATGCCAAAGCCACCGGAAAGATTAAAACTTGGTTATCTCAGCGTGACCGTGGATTTGTTTATACCGAATCCACTCCGATGCTTTCAATGTCAGAAATTTGGACACGGTAAGAATACGTGCAGGATGGAACCGGTCTGTTTTCGATGTGGTCAGAAGGGCCATGACAACACTGATTGTCAAAACCCGGCAAAATGCACCAATTGCCAGGGTGCCCACATGGCCATATCGAGAACATGTCCGGTTTGGATTCGTGAAAAGCAAGTTCAAACGATCAAAGCACAACAGAACATTAGCTTTCCTGAGGCTAGGAAGCAGGTGGAAGGTTGTACACCTCCATCTAACGCCTATGCCCAGGCCCTGAAAAAGCGTGAATTCAGATCGGTGGAATGCCAGACTGATGCCTGGTTGTTGAAGGACTATGTTCCTCCAACCAGGCCTGTCTCATCAAAACCAGAAATTCCACCGAAACCAAAGACAAACAGTTCTACAAACACTCCAACAACTTCCAACCATCCTCAAGTTCAAGTTCAACCACAGGCTCAGGCTCAGGCTGAAAATCCTGCTCATGTCCAAGCTCGGGCCCAGGCCCGGGTTCAGGCCGAACCTCAGGCCGAACCTCAGGCTCAGGCCCAGGCCCAGGTTCAGGCCCAGGCTCAGGCCCAGGCTCAGGCTCAGGCCCAGGCTCAAGGCCAAGGTCATCCTCGATCTCGAGGACAAGATAAGGCCCAAGGGCAAGGCAAGAAAAATCAGGCAAAGGCGCAAAACGTAAATAAAAAAACTGAAACACATGAAAATAGTAAAACCAAGAAAATAAAATTCACTGGCCGGTTGCCCAAGTCAGGGAGAGATCTCTGTCAGCAGGGCAACTCATTCAACCACCTGGAGGTGGACATGGATGAGGATGATGGTACGTATTATCGTCGTCGTAGTCCATCTCCAAATGTCAAAGTAAGGCCACGTTCCCCTGTTAGCCATCCCAAGAAGTGATGGCAGGGGGTTCCATCATTCAGTGGAACTGTCGAGGTTTTCGAGCCAATTTTAATGAATTGAAGATCTTATGTCAACATTTTAATGCATTAGCTTTTTGTTTACAAGAAACTTATCTTAAAGACACTGATGTCGTTTCCCTTAAGAACTATAAAATGTACAACACTTGCGGTCCGAATGAAGAAAGGGCCTCTGGTGGCTCTTCGATTTTGGTACGCCAAGATGTTCTCCATAGCCCTCTACCTTTAAATACAGACCTTCAAGCTACAGCGATAAGAATAACTTTACATAAAACAATAACACTATGTTCACTGTATCTTCCCCCGAAATGTGGTTTCACTTTGCAAGATTTAGTCCGTCTTACAGACCAACTTCCGTCTACTTATATGATCGTAGGAGACTTGAACGGTCATAACCCCCTATGGGGTGGTGACACTGCAGATCGAGAAGGAAACGCTATCGAGAACTTTCTAACCCAAAAAGCTCTATGTATTCTTAATGACGGCTCGGATACCTACCTACACCCAGGACATGGTACATATACTGCAATTGACTTGTCGATAGTAGAACCCCAGCTACTACTAGACTTTTCTTGGAGAGTCCTGGAAGACCTCCATGGAAGTGACCATTTCCCCATCCTACTACAGACAGAAGAGCGTTGTGTTGACCAGAGAGACCCACGTTGGAGGTTGGATAGAGCTGACTGGGAGAAATTCCGGTCCCTATGCCATGAAAGGTTCAACACAGAGAATTCTGATATTGAAGGGGACATTGAAAGCTTCACCGAAACTTTGATATCAATTGCAGAGGATACAGTGCCAAAAACCTCGACAGTTCCAAAACACCCTAGAAACCCATGGTTTGATGAAAACTGCAAGAAAGCCATCAAAGAGCGGAAAAAGGCATTGCGAAAATTCAATAGAAGTCCAACAGCAGAAAATTTAACAATCTTTAAGATAAAAAGGGCCAAAGCCCGCCGCATAATTAAGGAAGCAAAGCGGAGTTGCTGGAAAAGGTATGTCTCTAGTGTATCCTCACGGACTCCCATAAAAAAAGTTTGGAGCATGATAAGAAAGATCAAAGGGAGAGGTGATAGTTCAAGGGTCCAGCATCTCGTTGATGGAGATCAGCTGCTGACCAGTTCAGCCGACATTGCCACCAAATTGGCTGAAACATTTCAACACTACTCTTCCTCCAACAATTGCTTGCCGGCTTTTGTACCAATTAAGAACAGAGAGGAAAGAAAGAGACTAAAGTTTCAATCTTCCAATGCAGAGGGTTATAATCAGTTTTTTACACTAGAAGAAATAAGAAAGTCCCTAAGGAAATCTCACAACACTGCTGTTGGACCCGATAAAGTTCATTATGAATTTCTGAAACGCCTACCTGAACCTGTACTCAAATTGCTCTTACATCATATCAATACCGTCTGGGAAAATGGACGGCTGCCGCCTTCATGGCAGGAGGCCACCATCATTCCTATTCCAAAGCCAGGCAAAGAGCACTCAAATCCAACAAACTATAGGCCCATAGCTCTGACTAGTTGCATCTGTAAGACCATGGAAAGGATGATCAACGAGAGACTTGTTTGGCTACTCGAGTCTGAACACCATATCTCTGACTATCAGAGTGGCTTTAGACGAGGGAGAAGTACTCTTGATCATTTAATTAGACTAGAACATTTTATTCGCGATGCCTTTATCAAAAAAGAACATGTCGTTGCCATATTTTTTGATCTGGAAAAAGCATACGACACAACATGGAAGCATGGCATTATGAAAGACCTACATGACATGGGATTTCGTGGACGTTTACCCATCTTTATTTCAGACTTTCTATCCAATAGGCACTTTAGAGTGCGATTGGGTGCTACACTTTCTGGGGAGCATGAGCAGGAGCTCTGAGTTCCTCAGGGCAGCATTCTTTCTGTCACTCTCTTCAGCATTAAAATGAACAGTGTCGTGAAAGCTATTACAAAGGACATGTCATGTAGCTTATATGTTGATGATCTTCTCATTTGCTACAGTGCCAAGTTCATGCAATCTATCGAACGGCAACTCCAACTCTGCCTGAACAAAGTCCACACTTGGTCGGTTGAGAACGGCTTTAAATTCTCCCGATCGAAAACTATTGCGGTACATTTCTGTAATCAGCTAAGATGTCATCTTGAACCAGATCTGACCCTTGGTGGGGATCCTATCAAGGTGGCAGAGCAAACCAAATTCCTGGGCCTTTTGTTTGACGCTTTGTTCCTCACATAAAATCCCTGAAGACAAGATGCTCAAAATCGCTTGATTTGCTGAAAGTACTATCCAACACTGACTGGGGTGCTGACAGCAAGGTGCTTTTACATCTGTATCGAGCGCTTATAAGATCGAAACTGGATTATGGTTCTCAAGTATATGGTGGAGCTAAGCCATCTTACATTGCAATGTTAGACCCTGTACACCGACAAGGTCTAAGATTGGCATTGGGAGCTTTCAGAACCTCACCCTATCCAAGTCTGTATGTCGAGGCTAAGGAACCATCACTAAACAACAGGCGCCTCAAGCTGTCGTTGCAGTATGCCCTTCGTGTCAAACCAAATCCTGACAATCCATCTCATAAATGCGTTTTCCAACCAGAAAATAGGCTATTATACGAAAAGAAACCGAAAGCGTCCAGACCTTATGGTCTAAGGATTGCACCGCAT
Organism: Harmothoe impar; assembly: GCA_947462335.1. NCBI lineage: Eukaryota > Metazoa > Annelida > Polychaeta > Phyllodocida > Polynoidae > Harmothoe > Harmothoe impar. Next base: position 5,784,563 of record OX381714.1, on the reverse strand, counting down.
TTGAAAGACATTGATGTGGATCTGGGAGTACTGGGACAAACTCACATCCCAGATATTCCCCCCTGGAAACTGAAAACTCCAGATGTGAACTTCAGTCTTGCCGTCTCTAAAAAAGCTATGACAAACCCAATGGAATTTAGAATGAAATTTTTTGAAATTAAAAGTGAACTTCCAGAGCATGAAGCGTTCTACACTGACGGATCAAAGGAAGCGGAGAGAGTGGCTGCGGCAGCGGTCGGTGGAGGCAAGAGGCTTGCTTCTCGCTTGCCAAACCACAGCTCTATTTTCTCTGCCGAAGCAATTGCCATAGTGCTGGCATTGCAGCGCATGAGAAGTTTACCAGGAAAGAAGTTTATCATCTTTAGTGATTCAAAGTCATGTTTGCAAGACATTCAAAATTTGAACTTGAATCATCCAGTGATAATTATGATTTTAAAAGCGTTTATCAAATCTAAGGAACTTGGTTATGACATTCGTTTCTGTTGGCTACCAAGTCACGTAGGCATAGAGGGCAATGAAAAGGCAGATAGATCTGCAAAGCATGGCATTAGCTTTGACACACAACAAAAATGCCTGCTCCCACCTTCAGACTTCAAACCAGTGGTAAAGAAGTATATAGACCAGCTGTGGCAGAAGGACTGGGTTGAAAATCCTGGCCGGAAGCTCTACGAGTTCTGCAAAACTGTCAACGAAACAAATCGTCCTGTTTTCACAAACAGAAGAGACCAAACAGTTTTCACTCGGTGTCGCATCGGTCACACTCGATTGACCCATGCATACCTTCTGAAGAGAGAAGACGAACCTTTTTGTGTAGCGTGCAATACGGTTCTATCGATCAAACACATCCTCTTGGATTGTATAGATTTTACGCTCATCCGACAACGTTTCTACAAGGTAGCTGGTCTACAAGAGCTTTTTAACACCGTCAAACCCGATCTTATCATCGACTTCTTGAAAGCAGCTGGACTGCATCAACTTTTATGATTTTTACCCTGCACACTCATTGTTTTATAAGGCACTGACATGATTTTATCTTCCATCTCATTCTCCCAGCAATAGCATTTGTTATACCTCAACTGTATGTGTCAAGAATTGAATTTTCCATTGAACCAATTTGTTTTCTAATTTAAGTTTCTCGCCATGAATATGACCTTAGTTGTCGAAATGGCGTTAAACATCCATTACTCACTCACTCAGATCATGCCAATACAAGAGCCCTCAACTTCTTTTCCCCTTTCACGCCTAACCCCTCTCTTCCACATTCTATAGGCTGATTCCTATTCAATTCAGCCAGAGGCTCCTGGAAGACCACCTCCAATTTCCATGTTAATTTTTTGTCTCATTGCCCTATGTATCCATATTGTCTTTCCAAAATTTCTAATCAAAATTCGACATAGTTTTTGAGTACTGGCTCGCTCAGTTGGGGCGGGCTGTCTGCTCGTAAGTAAAACCTCAATTCTAGCCGTTTTCAAAGGACTACCATGGAAAAACTCTCAGGGTTACAGGTCCATATGTCATTACATAGGTGCTACTTATACTAGAGATCAGAAAAAAATGATCAAACTATACCTCTTGTGTCATGTCTTGATGCACAGAGGCTCAGAAATAGGATATAAATCAATGGAAATTAACAAAACTCACTCCTGTCGGCGCACGGCGACTGGCGACTCACTCCTGTCGGCGCACAGCGACTCACTCCCGTCGGCGCACGGCCACTCACTCCCGTCGGTGCACGGCCACTCACTCCCGTCGGCACACCGCCACTCACTCCCGTTGGCGCACCGCCACTCACTCCCGTCCAAGCACAGCCACTCACTCGTGTCCGAGCACAGCCACTCACTCCTGTCGGCGCACAGCGACTCACTCCTGTCGGCGCACAGCGACTCACTCCTGTCGGCGCACAGCGACTCACTCCTGTCGGTGCACAGCGACTCACTCCTGTCGGCGCACAGCGACTCACTCCTGTCGGCACACAGCGACTCACTCCTGTCGGCACACAGCAACTCACTGATCTCAGGGATGGGACTGGCAGAAGCTAAAAAGTGACAAATAAATATCATACATTCTGACAAGTGCTTTTGTATCAATAATGAGATTGGAATCAAACCAACAAGTATAACATTCTCCTGTTTGAACATTCCTTCTGGGGGCAGGTTTTAATATTACAAGATAGGCTGCATCCAAAGTATAGTTTACATGTTTGTATGGCTGAAAACAGTCAACTTGGAAGGTTCACTGAACTCCTTCCACATCATTCTTTTTTATTGCATCTTATTCAGGTATTCTTATATTGATTTTCTATGGAAGTTTAAAGACCTTTGTGGTCTTCTAAACTAATAATCCTAATAAAATAGAAAAGCCCAGGCATAGATAGGGACACAAAAGTGTACATTATAGAAAATTACAGATCTATTTACGCAATCATCAAAATGTTCACCCTTTTAGGGGGTTGTTTTCTTCTGGAAACTTTGATCTCCAAGGAGTCTTCCAGGAGGATCCTAGCAAGAGTCTTGGGGGGCTTGGGGTTCTACATGTTGGGGTTGAGGAAGTACCTGTCAGAAGCATAAATTTGTTCTACCTCAACTGTATGTATCAAGAATTGAATTTTCCATTGAACCAATTTGTTTTCTAATTTAAGTTTCTCGCCATGAATATGACCTTAGTTGTCGAAATGGCGTTAAACATCCATTACTCACTCACTTACTCACTCACAGTCCTGAGGAGATGCGCCCTGACATCACCAGGCAGGTAGTCCCTGAGGAGGGGAGCACCGAGCGTAGCAAAAGGGACGCCCCTGGGCGGGGTAGCAGGGACGCCACTGAGATGGGCCCTGACATCCACGGGCAGGTACGGACGGACGGAGCAGAAGGGAGCAGGGGTGCAGCGACAGTCCTGAGGAGTTTGGCCCGGACATCCCCAGGGGAGCAACGACGCCACTGAGGAGGGGGGGAGGGGCCCAACATTCCACGCCGAGCAGACTTGTGCACAAAACTTGAAATCTGAAATGATACCACGTCCCCGAAGGTCTTCACCAAGTGCATGGGGAGGAAGGTCGACAAGAAGGTAGCTGATCCCCGTCTAATACTTTGTGTGGTGTAGTTGCCAACCAGTCCTACTTTGGCACACTGTTTCTTCAGTCTATTTGCAAAGTTTGAATATGACCTCCCTTTCAAGATGGTCTCCAGTTCCCAGTTTCTTTTATTTTTGAAGTTGATGTCCTTGGCCAGTTTGATTGGAGATGTCTATACTTAAGGGTTATTGCATTTGACAGCTTCTGGACCCGACCAGAGCTTCCTGTGCTATCTATCTATCTATTTTGTCTTCTCTATCTCCTCTTTCATGGTCACTAGTGTTCTTGCATTGGCTAGCTGTATTTCCTCTGGTAGGGCCGATAGATTGTTGTGTGGCTAGTACTTGCCTTTGTATAATATAGCACGTCCTCTGGGTGGATATCTCAGCTTTCTGTTTTGTAATCACAGGGTTTGAGTCCTCGCTAATGTATCCATGTCTGTGTTCTTTTTGGTCATGATCCTATCTTTAGTGGCATTTGATAGTCTTTTAGCAGATTACCAGGTCTGGTCTGGGCGACATTGAGCATTGTGTGCATTAACAGAGAGAATTTCAATATTTACATTTTCAATCAGTGTTCAGCAGCTGTTAATCTCGGTGCAGACTAAACCCTGCCCACTTCCTACTTAGAACTACCCCATATAGGGGACACAACACAACTTGTCCTGTAGCCGGCGTAATCCGTTTATGTAACACATTTTCATATCTATAGATTTGTTCTGAGTACTTTTATTTTGTCATCAGTACGTCTAGTCACATCACAAATTCCTGCTATTGCATAGACACTGTTTATGTACTGCAGCATAATTGAAAACTTCATCTATACGATCTCTGGGGAAAGGGTGCATACCGAGGATGTTGTCATGCACATGCCTGATGTAATTACCTAGATCTTATGTACTGCTGTCTCCTAGTACTGCGGTATTTGTCTCCATCTTTAGAGCATCATTCCACTTCTTAGTTTGTCTGGACATCTTCGACATTTCCATTGTTAGGACTGACTACAAGAACCCTAGGTGAAGAGTGTGCCGGTCTGACTCTGGTGGAGAGACTGTTGGTGATGTTTTCAGATTCGGCTGTGTGTGAGGTCGATGTAGCACTAGTAGATGTGCAGGGGACAAGGTCAGTGTCTGATATGTGGTGACATCTGTAGGTGTGTTCTCTAGTTATTGAATACTTGACACCAATATGATTGGTTCTACACAGTAATTCAATTCATATAATTTATTACCAAATTTCTTTTTGACTTTATTCATATTAGACGAGAGACTTTGAGTGTTCAGTCTAGTTCAACACCCAAGTATGGGTAGGTCTTACATGAGAGCAAAGTTACATCATTCAGAAATATACTGGGGTCACCTAAGCCTGATTGTTTTGTGCTAGACCCAAAGTACATATGCATACTTTGGAGGTATTGATTGTCATATAATTTGTTAAACACCAGGCGCTTACCCTTTTCAGATCTTTCTGGAGCAATCTATTGGCTTCAACCCAATTGTAATGTGAGACGTAAATTATGATGTCATCAGCATACATAGTATATTTACTGTTTAGTAACAGAACAAACAGCAGCAGACCAGGGATGAAATTGTGTGGGACACCAAAACAAACATTTGTTTCTTCCGGTCTTTGAGAGTTTGCTATCGTACAATGACACCTGTGGGAAACACATTATATAAGCCATTTTTCAGCTTTCCATGAATATTGAGGTTACAAATCTTGATTTATGAATCAGGCAGTAGTAACCAACCCATCATCTCTTGCCTCATATAGATCTTTAAGAACATTAAACACAGCATCACTAGTCCTTTCGCCATGAATATGACCTTAGTTGTCGAAATGGCGTTAAACATCCATTACTCACTCACTAGTCCTTCTTCCTGGGCGGAAACAGAACTGGTTAAGGCTTAAGATTGCTTCTCGCTCTAGGTGTTCAGACAGCACTTTGAGTATTAAATTTTGGATGGCTACACAATCCCACGTGACACCTGGTCACATCGGAAGTCTACCACCATGGAGGTACTGCTGAGGACTGGCCTAAGATATCCATGGAACTTCCCTATAAGTTCATGTGGACTATCTGTGTCCAAAAACCTCAGGCCCAGACAGGACTGAAAAATAGCACTGTATTAGGAACAAATCAAACTATTACAATGATGTTATGTGCTGTAGGTGTATTATGTATGTGGAACAATCAATATATAAACCAAATGAAAGTACTGTACAGATTAAAGGTATACACCAGGGTTCGGTCAATCCTGATCTACCCATAATATCTCTTAACCACTTGGGATTATATTAGTTTGATATATGGTGATGTAATCGAAGCAAAGAAAACAATACCTCAAAGTGCTAGATTTTGATATAGACATTTGAAGATAGGACACCCTTAACTATGACCGCGTATTGGTAAACCCTTATTTTTTCAATGTTTTTCAAATTTTTGAAAGATTGACCCATAATATCTCAACCAAACTTCTCAGATCTTTAGAGGACATTATATGCAACATAATCAATCCATGAAAATGAGTAGTCATAGGCGAAACCAAAGAGCCATGACTGATTTAGAGAAAAAACACAAATTTAGAATAATGCTATTTTCTCTTCATTTCGCAACACAGACAAGAAATTGGCCAACATTTTGTAATCAAAACCCTAGCCATTTGTACATAGGATCAAAAGATACATTTTACAACAAAAGAAAAAGTGATTCATTGATAAATAAAAGCAGTTTGGGATTTATTCAAATATTTTCTAGTCAGTCGAAACACATATAAAAGCTTAGGGCACAGCTTTTCAAAGCAGAGAAAAACAGTGACAAGATGTGTAGAATGCCATAGGGAGGCATTTAAAGGGATAGTAAATGTGAGTTAGATGATATGCAAAAGGGAGATATGCTTTTAGCATGGTTTTAGGTAGTTTCATTTTTTGCCACCAGGTGCCGTATGTGTAGACCCTGGTGTATACCTTTAAGGGCCGTTGTCACTGAAGCTACCCTTTTTTGTATGCATTTGTATTTTTTGTTATACTTAGCGTCATTTAGCAGTATCAAATCAAGTTAAAAAAGCCGGCTATTTTGGCTAAAAACGCCCCTCTAAATAGTATGGAGGCCAGGTGCCATATTGGTAGGGTAGGGCATTCACATATAATACACTTGAGTTTGGAAGAAGGTATACAATAAGGAGAGGAAATTAATAAGGTAGAAAAGCAATAGTTAGTTGTGAAATACCTTACCTCAGGCCTTAGTGCAGCCGGACAATGATGATACGTTTGGTTGCCGAAGGGATTTTGCAAGGTGTGCATGTAGTAAGCCATCTCGTATCATGATGGGAACTGATGTCACTGACGTCCTGTGGACCTAGTTGCATATATCTGGGTACATGAGCTGAATAATTGCAGCATTCTATAGAGTGCAGCATAATGTAAGCCCTTCCCTGGTGTGTTTACCCTGACACACCATCATATTCCTGGCTGGATACAGCTATCCATAAATGGTCTGATGATAAAAGTGTTTTAAATATTGTAATGTGAGTAAACAGGTACCTGCTATTTCTTCTACTTCGACATCTTTATAGACCAGGGCACGGAGACCAACTTCTCCTTGGAATTCCTTCTTTTCTTGCATCACATCGGTTCTCCAAGGTAGCTGGTCTACAAGAGCTTTTTAACATTGTCAAACCCAATCTTATCATTGACTTCTTGAAAGCAGCTAGACTGAATCAACTTTTATGATTTTTACTCTGCACACTTATTGTGTTATAAGGCACTGACATGATTTTTATCTTCCATCTCATTCTCCCAGCAATAGCATTTGTTCTACCTCAACTGTGTGTATCAAGAATTGAATTTTCCATTGAACCAATTTGCTTTCTAATTTAAGTTTCTCGCCTTAGTTGTCTAAAATCGCGTTAAACATCCGTTACTCCCTCACTCACTGTACACATAGTTTCTGTCTTCTCTTGATCACTTTACCTTTTTAACGATGTCAATTTTGGCTTGGTAGTATCTTTGCCTTTCTTGTAATGACCGATGAGTCTTTCAATAATACTTCTAGTCGTCCGCTGCCAGTCGTTGTAGTCTAACTCGGACAAGTTGGATGGTTCATCTATCGGAGTGAATAAGTTGGGTTTGCAACCGTATCTGGAATCATTAACAATCTATATATAGGGCCAAAAACAGTAAAGATGGGGGCCAGTAGTTTGGGTCATATACATTTTTATTATGCACCTAAATACAATAGGAAAATTGTTGTCAAGGTTATGTACCAGCGAAGGATTGTTACTCAAAATGTAATATTCCATTTTTTCCTCTTTTTTGGGGTTGATTTTCGCTGTTGGCACATGTTCTTCATACATGTATACCTTATTGTTGGCTTCTTTTATTGTTATTGTTGTTTTTCTTGTTTTTTCATGGGCGTATCCTAGTCCTTCGCAGCTGTTTCCGTATGGGGCCACATATCCTCCTGTTGTGGTGCATCCTCCACTCTGGTGGTTTCTGTATGGGGCCGTGTGGCCTTGGGGATGGTCGTGTTGGGTAGCGTGGACCTGGGGGTTATCGGTTTGTCGGGTCCGGCTGTTCCCCTCTCTTTGCCTGTGCTCTTGGGGCCTTCTGTGCTCACCCTTGTCTCCTCTGCTGCTCCAAATGTTGTTTGGCGTTCCTGTTCTGCTGTGCCCCTCGTGTTCGGCCCTCCTGTTGCTGGTCCTCCTGTTGCTGGTCTCAGCTTGGTTGTCTCTGGGGTGGCTTGGTTTCTTTTGGCCTCTCTGGCTGTTGTCCCTCTGGCTCCTTGGCCTGCTCTTGCTCCTTGAGCGCCTTTCGTCCGTTCTGGGCCTTGCTGTTCTTTCATATTGCCTTACCTTGTGGATGATGTCGTTGATGTCCCTCTCTGCATCCCTTACCTTTGCTCCGCCCCCAATGATTATTACTCTTTCCCCGTCTACTCTCATACTAACTTTGTTGTTGGCCATCATTTTCTTTATCATCGCTCCTTCTTTACCAACGATGTGTCTGCCGTCCTCCTTATTTATTATTACCACTCTCGTCTCCTCCTAATCATCCCTATTTCTCTCTCTTTGTGGGGGGGTTCGGGTTTCTCTGTTCAGCCTTTCCTCTCTTCTGGGGGCTTGCTCTGGTGGTGTCTTTTTCTGGTGAGGTTTTTTGTTTTGGACCAAGTCTTTTAGGGCGTCTGCACATTTTTTTGTAGTTGTCGGGTGGATATGAAAGCCATCTTGGTGGAGGGCCTGGTCTGGTGAGAATATAGCCACTGTTGTCATCCCTGTGGCTGCCAGGATTGTGGGCAGCCGCATTCTTTCCTTGTCGTGGTCCTTGTTTGTGCTTTATACTTCAGTAGAGATTCCTTGATTTTGTGATTTAATTCCTCACGGAACACATGCTTTGAGCATAGTAGAAAAGAATATGGTGTATTTTTAAAGATGGGCTGGTAGGGGGCATACTGAAAACCTGACTGCTGTTGGTCAGTCGCCAGATCTTAAGCTTTTTTGGCAGTCACGCTGTATGGCTGCCTGTGCTTCAGCCTCTTTGGCAGCATGGGAGATACGGCGGTCTTTGTCATCACTCTTGATTCTCAGTACCCCTTCGGTTGTATCAATATAGTCTTCAGGGTGTGCCCTGCGGGCCTTTGAGACTTCATAGTGCCTCTTGTATTCAGAACTTCCTTTGTCCCACTTTTTTTTTTAAAGTATGTATTGACGGTCTCCATGGTTTTAATTTAGCACGGAGGGAGAGATTGGCCACTGACTCAAGGTTAACCTCCTTCATTTTTTTGTAGACAGAGATTCTGGAGATAACTGGTCGTCACTTTCATGAGGTCGGGGCTTTCTTCATCCATTGGGAAGGGTCGCAGAGGCCTGCTGCCCATCCTTCAACGTGACCACCACATTCTCCTGGTATTCATAGACTGGATGGCAGCCGTCCACGAGACGCCAGTAGTTGTGGACGTAGCCAGAGTTTGCATGGTAGCCGTGGCACAGTAAAGGATCACACCGGTGCCTGAGCATTACAAAATTGAACATCCCTGAATGCATATGTCACTAGCAAGAATTAGAGTGTTGTTTAACTATTACATGAGACCCTTTTTCTAGGGCTCTATAACCTTATCATATATCAAAACCAGTTGCAATAGTCATAACTGTACAACACTGGTGAACCTTGTGTCCCCCAAATCTCCCGTCCTTGGTGTTTTAGGGGCTTGCCCTTGACCTGAGGTAACACAATAGAATCTAAACCTAAACAACAGAAAAAATGGCATATTATATTCAGAACATGGACACACCGGACCACCTTGTTACTGTCCGGGGGCTTGCCCTGCAAGGTGGAGTACTATTTTACCAATACTGACATGCAACAACTGTCACCCTGGACACCCTTTACATCCCATCCCTCCCATTCAACTGCCCCCCCCTTCCACAGGTTGGAGTGGTACTGCCTCCTCACGGGCCTCCCCAAACCGTCCCTTCATTGCAACCATTGTCCTTGGGATGTTTTGGACTGCAGTGTACGAAGGCATCTTGTCCTTCCTAGGGCACCATCTTCCCTTCATCGCCACCTTCATCCTAGGGATGTTTCGCACTACAGGGCATAATGGCACCCCATCTAGGACGTTAACGGCAGTATGTGGTGCTTGGCGCGCTGTGTTATTGGATGCTGGTTTGTCCAGGGTTAGTATGCCATACTGAGGATGTTTCCTGGAAAGTTTTAGTTTTAGTGAACAAATCATCATTAAATAGGGAGGGTGTTATTATCACATTCTTGAACTTCAGGCCCCTTTCATTCACAATAGCAATAGCATTTGTTCTACCTCAACTGTATGTATCAAGAATTGAATTTTCCATTGAACCAATTTGTTTTCTAATTTAAGTTTCTCGCCATGAATATGACCTTAGTTGTCGAAATGGCGTTAAACATCCATTACTCACTCACTCATTCACAAGTCTGAGGGCGTCGGCAGCTTGCCTCTCTCCTAGGCAGGCCCTGGAGAGGGCATCTGAGAGGATCATCTTGGCACCTGGAACATGTGTATTTGTTATTTGGACATTGTGGAGCGCGCTGTATAACTATATGGTGATTTTATATAGAAGTCAGATCTTGGTCTCTTTAGAAGAAACACAAACTTATCATTAGCTCTAGTATTAACTGGTCTTCTCTGGGTTATTAGCTTTTTTGATTTTCTAAACAACAGTGAGGTTAAAAGTTCTTTCCTCCTGTCTATTAAAATTGGGATTTCACATCTATTTGCTTCGGTAAATGTGTAGGAGCGGGATTTCTATCTCTTGGCTCATCTCATAGATTCGATCATCCTGGATATGATCACCCTTGGTAGTTTTCAACCATGTGTATCGGGCAAAAAATAGGTTAGATAACCAGGTCCGGCTCTGCGGCTACTTCATCCAACAGAGCTACTACGTCATCATGCAGCCACTCCTGCCGATCAGCTAGTGCACTGGCTGGGATAAAATCAAAATATATTAATAAAATGTATGGGAAAATAGATGTTCAATGAAAAGTGTACTGCAACTTATATATGGCCGTTTTTCACGAAACTGCTTTTTTTCATGCACCAAGGGGGTCAAATAAAATGTAGGAATATACTTAAAACCTTTTGTCTCCATGTACCTTAGGAGGTGGGCCATACATCAAAAATATTGGGGCAGGTTAAATATATATAGCAAATGTATGGTAGAGGGGCAAAGTTGTATAGTCATATTGCGTGGCTTCACGCCTAACGCCCTTTTCCCCTCAAGAAGGAGCCCCTCTTGTCATGTATGAGGGCTTTAAAAAAAGTTATATTATGCTTTAATATTGAAGAAAACATCCTTATCTTGGGTAGGAATCCATTTATAGCTACTTGATAGCTCATATCAATGGTTTCTTGGCCCTGGAAACATGTCAGTATATTTTGTAAAACTGCTGCATTCTCTAAATATTTTATCAATATTTTTAATTTGTAATTGACACATATCATTTATAACATTTAGCCTTAGATATGCAACTGAAATAAGCAGAATAAATGATAGATTCATCACAAAATAGTTTAAGGGTGGTTGGATACCCTTCTGTACTATACAGAAGGCTATTTGGAGGGCGTTAGGCGTGAAGCCATGACGCTGACAGAGAGCCTCAGTTACTATAGGATATACCTGCCGAAGTTCATTGTAGCATGTTGGATTAATCTTTTGGGTTATTTATTGTTTTTGATACATAGCTGTACACCTCCCCTCCCTTATTCTAGTCGTTATCAGGATGGTTAAGGTCAGAACTTTTGTAAATTTTGTGTTTTCTCAAGGAAGCCCCTCTTTTTCTTGGCTGAAAAATGATATCAAAACGTGAAAAAAAGTTATTATTAGTTATTATTTATTATAATCAACCTTAAATATCATATAGGAAGAAGGGTGGTACATGGTAGTCTCCTCACAAATCAATTGAGGGTGCTTGGATAGCATTCTATACTGTATAAGGAGCTATTGCTGAGGGCGTTAGGCGTGAAGCCACGACACTGACCAAGAGGGTTAGCATAGGATATGCTCTCCTTACTGTGTTCTATCCAATCCCACGGGTTCTTAACTGCTACACATATGTTACAGAACACCTCCACTACCTTGTATGAGTTCTTGTAGCTTGGGTAAAGTTAAAATGATTAGATATCTTTGGTTGCTGAAGGAATTGTTGACTTCTCGGCCTGAAAATGTTCTTAAAACACGATTAAAAGATATATTCTATAATATTAACCTCAGATATCCAATAGAAAGAAGGGTGGTACATAGCATCACCATCACACAATCGATTCAGGTTGGTTGGATATCATGTTGTACTGTATAGAGAGCTAAATTGGTGAGGGCGTTAGGCGTGAACCCAGGGCGTTAGGCGTGAACCCAGGGCGTTAGGCGTGAACCCAGCACATGTATATGGGCTCACAGGTATTGCTACGTATGTGGTATAATAATGCAATTAAACCACAAAGTAACCTATATATATAAGTATATTTATAGCATAGTGAAGTTGGTTAAAAATAATAACTCTGTATGATACTACATAATTAGTGTGCATGTAGGGCGTTAGGCGTGAACCTCCGTAAAAGTTCCCCAACCTGCTCAATGTCCTCTCTAGACTATAATAAATAACCCACACTCTTAATTTTTTTTTCATTATGTAGGCATATGTTAGGCCTTACCATGGTACATTCAGATATTCTAGCTACTGTTTAAATCCCAGAGGTGGAGGACATTGTTTAGGGCGTTAGGTGTGAAGCCAATAAAGTTCCCCATTACATATAGGCCTACAGGACCTATACCATCCTGTCTATATCTACATATTTGGTACTAAAAGAATCCTTACCTTATTAGGGAAGTGGAATTATGAAGAAATAAGCATATAGCTATTTATTTTATGAATTATTTAGCTTGCACAATGGGTCATGCCGATTTTCGGGTGGAAAAGGGCTGTTTTTCGGTACTTTTTGACCTCCAGCTCTCATATTTTCACTTATAGATAGGCAAAACTAGGGTACCCTGCTAAGTCCTGGTCTATTCTGACCAGAATACATCAAAAGGATTGACGTATCTATCATATTTGAAAAAATATAGGCAGGAGAAAAAAAAGATTGAAAAAAAGCAGTTTCGTGAAAATCAGCCATATACAGTTCCTTTGAAACATAAAAGGATAATGTATTTCTTTTGCACAGGTGAAATATCGTTACATCTCATTCTCCCAGCAATAGCATACATTTGTATGTATCAAGAACTGAATTTTCCATTGAACCAATTTGTTTTTATAATTTAAGTTTCTCGCCATGAATATGACCTTAGTTGTCGAAATGGTGTTAAACATCCATTACTCACTCACTCTCCGGGGAGAATAAGTCTGGACTTGGGTCTGTCATCTGTCAATGAAGAGGTAGCAACCATCATTCAACACACTGCTACACTAACATAATCACATGTATTAAGGTAATCTATACAGTGGAAGATATGGTGAGGTGTGTGTGCATTGTAGCCTGACAGTATCATTGTCTCTGTTAGTTCTAGCCTTTCTTGTTCAAAGTATTGACTCATATTAAAGAAATTGTCTGTAACATGGATGACAAGACGGTCATGGTTTTGTCATGAATTACACTCTTGTGCTAAAAGTGCTATAGTTGCAAGTGTACTCTGTATTGCCTGAATGCACTCTGCTGATTTACCATGTCAAGAGGTACATGGTAGTTTTGCTGTCTTTATTTCTGTCAGGCGTTGTGTTTAAGCAAATCTTCCAGACATTCCAGATTACCAGGCTCAAAAGAAAGCTAAATTTAATGTGATGCAAAAACATCTATCAATGTCTTTTCTATCGCTGCCTGTCTTAACTTTGCTTTCTGAAATTGCATAGAGGTGGCTCTGCTCTGTTTGCACTTTCACTACTTTATACACCAACTGCATGTGCCATTATTACTTCAGTAGGACACCCTATTCATTCAGTGCGTGCCACTGGTATTTCCATGCTACCTACTGTCTAGATATCCCTTCTGCATCTGTTCCTACTCCTTCAATGGTGTCAGTTATACAACCCATCTCCCTCTTCCTTAATCTCTGTAGGGGCAGTACTGTTTTTAGTGGTAGCAGGTTGTGTATTCTCGCTCGGCCCAACACTCTCCATCCAGCTGTAATAGTTCAGCCGCCAAGTGGACTGCTGCCACCTATCTATATGAGTCAGACTTTCAATAAACATACTGTCATTCCTCTGCAGTACTTCCCACTTCTGACCACATCGGAAACGGACTGGTTCCATCCTGCATGTGTTTGCCCAAACTTTTGCCACTGAAAACAGCGGAGTGGATTCAGTATGAACGAATCCACAGCAACACTGAGATACCCAAGTCTTATTTTCTGGGGTGGCTTTGGGGTGTTAAATATTAAGACGTAGGTGTTGGTATGCACGAACTGCCATCCTTATGGATGACAATTCTCTTTGACATAATCAACACCTTGCAGCTTCAGTTCCTCAAAGATCTCTTCCTCACCTAGACCTTCCAGTTCTCTGGTGCGGATTACTCTTTTGCTAGAGTTGAGGGATCGGTGAGGTGAGGCCCGTATGGCAAGTTTGGTACACTTTAATAGATTCTAAGAGTGCGCTTTAGTGGCACACTCGACAAGAATTTGTTCAGATCTTAATTTCATGATTTCAATCACCTGGCCGGTTTGTACCCAAGATGTCTATGTGAATGGCAAATGGGGAAAGCTTGGACAGAGATGTCCCTGGATTGGCAGATTCCAGGATGACAAATCTGGGCCAATGGAGATTGTTGTGTAAATTTGAGTGATACAGTTAGAGGTATTCATCTTTTTTGTATTGCATTATGGGAAAAAGTTTTCTCTTTTTCTCCACACCATCTGCTTCTCGGAACAGGGAAGAGAGAGTCTACCTCATTCAGTATCTTGGGTCCATACTATAAAGGGTGGTCACATCTTCAAGAGGCTCGTTCCCACATTCTGGCTGTACCTAGTAGATAGGAATGGTGGATAATCTTTGGTTTTACTGACCACCCAGTGCTTGCCCGACTTATCTCGTGTCAAGTATGTGGGTTGTTACCCATCAACAATTGTGCAGAAGGGATGCAATGAGTAGGCTCAATGTGGGGAATAACGCTCAATGTGTGTAGGGCACAGACTCTGCTGGAAAAAAAGGGCAAATTAGCCATATAGCCTTTATTCTGTGACACTAGAAGACCTACATGTCAAACTAAGTGACTCTTCTTACCTGAATACTGGAGAGGTGAGAAGAGAAAGAGTGAGGTCAGAGCTGCGAGCAGCTGTGATGACCAGCGGTTGTACCACATGTCATCCATGAAATCAGCCAACCACTCTAGCCAAGGTTGATGCCTCATTGTTGAGCAGTAATGGCCATCCATCTAGCTGAATTCCGGTTGTCCATAGACCGCGGTCTAGATTGCTCCAAGGCACTGACATGATTTTATCTTCCATCTCATTCTCCCAGCAATAGCATTTGTTCTACCTCAACTGTATGTATCAAGAATTGAATTTTCCATTGAACCAATTTGTTTTCTAATTTAAGTTTCTTGCCATGAATATGACATCAGTTGTCAAAATGGGGTTAAACATCCATTGCTCACTCACTCGCTCTGCTTACAAAGTTCTTCTCTTTTGTGTATGTTCCACCTCAAAGGTCATGGGCTACATCAAATCTTTTGCATATTAGCTGATCATGTAATCTGACAACTGAAAAACAACTTAGGTTCTATCGAATTTGGAATATAACTGAACATATAAATTAGCTCTGGTATTAGAGATGGAATTGATAGGTGCGGTTAGATGCGATCTTGCACAAAAAATGAAATGTCATCGGTGATTCTTCACATTAAAGCACTGTCAAAGATGAGGGAAAAATGGGTTTGATAGAGTTTGTATGTATGCTTACAGTAGAATAAACATTTCTATATGAAACAATCATTGGGATAACATGTTAACTTGCAGGGAGTCATTATCTTGACTATCCTAGCAATCAGAATTCCGGCTTCATCAACTGGGACCTTATGGTCTACACAGCACCATGCAACAAGCCGCATGTTGTCAGTGTATGTTCTACCATCAGTTCCTATCCGTGTTTCTATCATTCTCCATTCTTTCATATCTTCTTGGAGCTGATCAATTTCGGCTGTCAGTACCGCAATTTCTTGTTTAAGGGTTTTCACCAGTTGTGACAGGTTGCTATGTGATCCCGGACCTGTTCATTACATATTACATTGTTTTACAGCATGATTTAAAACTTACATCGGGTAACTCCTCCAAGGCCTCCATATACATGACTTCCATTACATGGAACCAACCCGGTTGCTGCAAGGCCTGCAGCCTCACCCAGGCCTTGGTCCAATGGGGGTTGTGGAGTATGTCTTGCAGCCTCATCGCGAGGCCACTATACCGCCCCGACATGTCTAGCAACAGCTGGACGGGGAGTGAGATGTCCTGACAGACAAAGGGTAGTTCCTCCAGAATATACGGTGCCAAATGTACAGTTGCCATTCTGAAATATGATTGCAAAATTTATATATTATTTGGAGATACTTTGGCCGACATGAAATAAAGCAAAGGGATCATGGTGTAATTATGTCCTTTTCTATTCACTGACACTATACCGTTGTCTGCCCTCATCCAGGTGTAGGTTGTTTACTGGTCCCTCATCCAGCTGTAGGTTGTTTACTGGTCCCTCATCCAGCTGTAGGTTGTTTACTGGTCCCTCATCCAGGTGTAGGTTGTTTACTGGTCCCTCATCCAGCTGTAGGTTGTTTACTCGTCCCTCATCCAGCTGTAGGTTGTTTACTGGTCCCTCATCCAGCTGTAGGTTGTTTACTGGTCCCTCATCCAGCTGTAGGTTGTTTACTGGTCCCTCATCCGGTAGATGGTATATTGTGACTCAGGGTGCTTTCACAAGGACTTGTGAGAAAATATTTTCATAAATTTAGGGTAATAATTTTTCAGGTAGCACAGTAGTTTTGATATCACTTCCCCTAGACTTGTTTAAAGGGGCACAAGGTTCTTTCTTGATGGCAACACCATCTTTCACATGGACGGCCTTGGTATATTGATAGGCCTGTTCCACAGATTCCTATTGTCGGCCATTCAAGTCGACTTGTATTCTGGCAGGATAGAAGTTTGATAGAGAGGCAGATTCACCACTAAACGCTAGACCCATGGGAGTCATACAAATCCTTTCTTCAATCTGTTTGTAGGTGTTGATGAAAGAAGTTGGACTTGCATTACTACCTACTGGAGCTATCTAAACCTATGTTTATACTGGCCAGTATCATGCAATGTTACCTTTTTTTTCAATAGGGGCTGCGTCTGGTTTGGCCATCCAAGCTTTGTTGTCCTTGTAGCCCAAAGCCCAAGGTTCGATGTCTCCCGCTGCACGGCGGTTCTCGAAGTAGTCGGCACGCAGGTGCGCCTTGGTGCACTGCGCAGCCTGGTTTTTTGATCCCCTCCAGAATGGCTTGCATACTCGCATAATGGCTTGGTATGTGAAACGGATTGTTTCAGATTAGAGTTTGCTTTAGCACTTTTTTTGTCAGGAGGCTCAACCGAGCTCCCCCCCAGTCTAACCTAAAGCTCCATTCCAACTGACCTGAAAATCACAAAATTCCCCTACCTGGACCAAGTAGCCATTAAAAGGCCTACCCAGGTGCCACCTGGTATGAAAAGCCTGAGTCTGAAAAAAACTAATAGTTTGGTAAAAACCCAAACTGGTCACAGAGGAGATATATTTTGTCTAAGACAAAAATAAATTTCCTCTTTAAATATAAACATTTAATCCACCCCTAGATTACACCTGATGAGTCCCCTAGAGGGCCGAAACATACCTAGATACCAAACTGAGTGTGGCCATATCATTGGCATGACTACAAAACACCATGGGCCAATCACATGATTGGACCTACACCTATTCTAAATTTATGAAAAATAAATAGAGTAACTCTATTTATCTAAGAGTTTCCTAAGAAAACTCAACCTTTATTAAAATATAAATAAATAAAATGGTGAAATAAAGTCAAACACAAACCTGAAATGCTAGACCAGCTTTCTGGCAGCCAATGAAATCACTCAGATTGGATCACATGACCAGCACCAGGCACAGAGAGGGAATTTCAAACTTACCTCGGTCAGATTGGTATGTAGTGTTGGGAGGAACGAACGCCACGTCCACCACAAACTTGGTTCGAGGTTCATCTCAAAAACAGTTTTGGCTCCCCGACTATCGGGCGTGATCTGGGGTTGGTCGTCTCCGGCCTCTCCGATGTTTTTGGTGGTAGAGTCCCGATACACATTGGCTGGTGACAACAGTCTCACAGTGCATAGGGATGTGCTTTACCCATTGCCTGATATTTACTGTGTCCATAGAACCGAACAGTTAGCCAAAAAAGTTGTCTTAGAAAGGTCATTGCGTGTGTGTTAGTGCTCTTGTCCTTATTAAGCGCACTGACCACGTGAGTATTGTCAGAAAAGCAGATGACCTTCTTATCTCTCCAGGAGGGGCCTGATCTGTGTATGGCCATTCCGATGGGAAACAGCTCATGTACATGAATGTTATCAGGCACAAATACATCAGGGCAGGGTAGGCAATGATTATGATGATCAATGTTCATGAATAGATCGCAGTACCACCCCGAGCACAGCCTATCTGTACCGTAGTGTATGCCGTACCCCACTGCCATGAGGCAAACCGCTGCCACCAATCTAGATCTTCTATAATTTGGAATACTCTTGTGGGGCCGACTTTCAGAAATATGCAAATTAGCAGCACAGAGATTAACAGTATGTTAAAGGGTTTTCAATCATGGCAGTAATATCATCTTCCTCATAATTCAAGAAAAATTTCATGCCTAATTAGCATAAAGTATGCAAATGTCCATCTCACGATCATTATGTATTGTGAACCAATGCCCGTTGGCAAGGCTTGCAGTCTGTCTGTGAATGCATGAAGTAACCAGGGTCCATCAATTCCAATGCCGTAGCCAACCCATTCATTTTGAAATGTTGGTACTCTATGTACTTGTTCAGAGAAGTCAAATCCCGGCAATGGCATAAATTTGTTCTACCTCAACTGTATCCATCAAGAATTGAATTTTCCATTGAACCAATTTGTTTTCTAATTTAAGATTCTCGCCATGAATATGACCTTAGTTGTCGAAATGGCGTTAAACATCCATTACTCACTCAAAATAACTCTCACTTCACCATCTGGCTTCGGCCTTGGGAAAATGTTGGACACCCATTCACCTTCACAATTTTCCACCTGCGCAATCACCCCTTTCATCAACATCTTTTGCAATTGTACATCAATTTTCTTCTCATTATCCTTACTCGTATAATATGGACAGATCTTTGAACCTGCACCTCTATAAATGGTAATTTTACTCCTAGTAACTGGTGTATTTTTCCCACACATGGACATAATTACAAATCTGCCCGGCCATAAAATTTTCAGGTTTATTAATGTACTAGATTCAATGTTTTAGTAACAGATTCTGCTAACGTACCCGGTGATCCTACCTGCAGGCGACTCAGTTCTTCCCTCCGCAGCTGTTGTTGTAGCCACTGTTGGGCCTGTCCAGGGGATCCTCAGAGCTGATAATAAAGGTGACTTGTCCTCATCCTCTTCTTTCCCTCATACTCCAGGCTGATAGGGTATAGTGTACTTAAAATACTACTGGCGCCACAGAAGGTGAGCCCGCTCTCAGTTTGTTGTTGATACAGTGGCATGATGCCTATCCTCTTTTCTCTACGAGATCTGTAGTCCTCCAGGGCGGGGTCGGGTTTTTCAGGTGACACAGGGGCGGGTCTCTCCAGGTGTACCTCGCCGGATGGCTTGCGGGCAGGACGTGGATTGTTCTTGGGGATGATCAGTGTAGGTGGGTGGTACCTGTCTGGGATGCGGAAGGGTTGTTTCCCATCGAACAGCTGGTTTTCTATTTCTATGTTAGTTCCTCTGAGTGACACCCTAACAACCATTGTACGACACTGTTTGGCAATCTGTCGCAACACATACTTTGTTCTCCTGGTGTCAGGATCTTTGTCAGCATTTATGAACACTTCGCCAAATTCAGAACCTTCAAGTTGTGCTTTTACTTGCATACATCTATCCCTCATCCACGGGGCGCTGAAACCCACTACAAGTGGGGCTACTGTCCCGGGTTTAGGATATTGTCTTGGTAGACTTTCTGAGTAGATCAAGTTGTCTTTGTCGACTCACTGATCTGCGCACAGCGACTCACTGATCTCAGGGATGGGACTGGGAGAAGCTAAAAAGTGACAAATGAATATTATACATTCTAACAAGTGCTTTTGTATCAATGATGAGGTTGGAATCAAACCAACAAGTATAAAAGTCTCCTGTTCGAAATTTTCTTCTAGGGGTAATTTTAATATTACAAGATATGCTGCATCCACAGAATAGTTTACATGTTTGTATGGCTGAAACCAGTCAACGTTCGATATTAAGCCATACTTTCTTGGATGGTTCAAGAAGTTGTGCTTTGATGGATCACTGAACTCCTTCCACATCTTTCCATTGTAGACTTTCCAACTTCTCACCGGGCATAGCCACTCCATGTAGGACCCGCAGCATATGCAGCACAGATGAGCTGGCTCTTGACTGGGGGCAGACACTTCGGGACCATTGAATAAGGTCTTCAGGTATGGGGAGCTGTAACAAAAGACACACCAAGGGGTATGCTGATTTTGTAACAGAAGAGACCAACATGAACTACGGGTAATTTCTAGATGAAAAAAGAAAGGACTGGAGCTCCAATACACAATTCTTAACCTAAATTTCTCTCCGGCTTTTGACTTTGGAGAGCATCAATATTTGTTTCCATCCTCCTCATCCTCTACTGATTTTCTGGACTCTCCTTCCATCACTCACATCCTCTCCTCAAGGATCTGAAGCAAAAGTTTTGCAAATGTCGAGGACCGTGAGGAGATGGGCCGACACCATAGACACCTCATCCATGATGATGGCCACGTTTGTTAAGATGCTGTTTCAAATAAAGATTTATGTATACATATGTTATTGGTTGTTGGTTACACTACCTTGTAGTTCTAACCATTAAACTGTATAAGACATATCAAGGCATACAAACCATGTTTAAATCCTCCATTCCTTTCGTTTATTTAGACTTGCATGTTGTTTGCACCTCCCCCACCCCCACTCACAATTGCTCACAATGCATGAAGTGTAGGGAGTCAGGTGTTTCCACACAAAAACTACCCAAACCAACCTATGGAAAGTCAATGCCCTCTGGAGGAAAGTGTAATTAACTTTCAGTTAATTTCTTTTGTATTCATATGTATTCATATATATAGAAGTTAAGCATTGCCATGGTATATCTAATTACTCTGTATGCTATATCATCATCAAGCCAGGGACACATTGTTTGGGAGTCAGGTGTTCCCACACAAAGAATAGAAAAACTGCCTAAGTACATTTTGCCTCACAGGATTTATACACCCGTGGGAATCAGCCATTATATGACCATCTAGATAACAGTTTTTTAAGCTGCTACTACTAGTAATATGTGAGGTGAGACTCAATTTTTATTTTGCCATTGCCATCATGAGTACAGATGTTGGCTTTCTTGATGCTAATTATATGAACTTTCTTTTGATAATGTCACAGCAGTTGTGCTAAGATTTCTTCACAGCAACCCAGATTGTCTGAATTGAGGCAATACTTGCACATGTTGTCCCAACTCCTGTTGCTGATGTTGACCATACAATAGTACACAATTGAAAATGGTTGTTATATGTTGAATCCAACTTTTTGAGAGTATGAAAATACGCTCTAGCATTGGGAAGACTATCCACATGTATCTCAAAGGAGAGTAGCATAACACATTTCAAAAACTCCATCTTCCAGCATGGTCTTCAGAGCCCTCCACTTGAAGGGCTGTCATATTTTAGATATGGAATTACATTTTGAAAAAGGAGATAATTAAAGTTTGTACATCATTATATCATTTAAATCCATTCCGCACACTGTGCCTATATCATGTTGAAAGGAGAGGGGTTATCAAATGCATCATATGGACAGTATGGGTTCAGATTATTGCAGCCAGTTGTAGTCAGTAGCACACTCTTAATATATCTGTGTGTCCAAAATCCTCCTCTTGACTGTGCGGGGCTCTTTCAGTCTCTGGAATGCCACATGCTAAATTCCTTTCATAGATTTGCTCAACCATAGATGAGGACACTGCTGTATTGGGCAAGCAGCATATCAATATCTGTCCAACTGCAAGGCAAGACTCGTAATATTTGTGGATGCATGGCTACCTCGCTAAGTTGAGATAAGTCTGGATCGTCATTGTACATTGAACAGATGTTAATTAAATTTGCAATAGTGGTGGCTGATGTCCCATCATCCATAATAGCATGAAGGTAGACTAATTCTGTCACAAAAACAGACATGCCACATGCGATGATACAGGGGGTGAGAAGTATCTGGTCTATGATTGAGCTACATGGAGGGAGGGAGGTCTACAAGCACCCTTTACATTCATTACACAATGACAATCATAGGACTTTTCCATTTGATTCTGAAGCATAGATTCTGAGTAAGAACCAACAAATGACATTTTTGAATTCACTCCAAAGGCATACAATTCCCTTGGGAGGAGTAGCTCTCACAATTAGCTCCCACAATTAGCTCCGAATTTAGAGACTCTGGCCAATATGGACTCTATAAACATCATGGATGTACGTTATTTCACAAATGCCTGCTGCTAAGTGTGTATGGAAAATGGCAGGAGGCCACTATCATTCCCATTCCAAAGCCAGGCAAAGAGCACTCAAATCCAACAAACTATAGACCCATAGCTCTGACTAGTTGCATCTGTAAGACCATGGAAAGGATGATCAACGAGAGACTTGTTGGGCACTCTTGATCATTTAATTAGACTAGAACATTTTATCATCGACTGCATCAACTTTTATGATTTTTACTCTGCACACTCATTGTTTTATAAGGCACTGACATGATTTTATCTTCCATCTCATTTTCCCAGCAATAGCATTTGTTCTACCTCAACTGTATGTATCAATAATTGAATTTTCCATTGAACCAATTTGTTTTCTAATTTAAGTTTCTCGCCATGAATATGACCTTAGTTGTCGAAATGGCGTTAAACATCCATTACTCACTCACTCACTGTTCATGTGGTGAATGAAGTTTGTCTCTGACACATCAGCATGGTCTTTAGGCCTGAAACTCGTGCTTCAATGGGGTCAAATTCTGGTAACTGCCAATGCCACTGACAACATGCTTTAAAGCAAGACGCAAAGTTAAAAGCATTGTTGTGTAACATTTGCCAATATCACAATTGCCTAATATTCCTTGGGCTGAGTGTTTTGGGTGGTACCAGTTAAACATTTGCCATAACTGTGTATGATGCCAGCCCAACTCCATTGCTGTTTCACCAGTGAATATTATATTTCTACCTTTTTTTATCTACCAAATCTAGAGTATGGGATGGCCAAAGAATCTTTGTTTCTTTGCATCATTGTTTAACATTTCCATGTCCTCGTTGCCATCATTGTTTTTGAACAGGCCACCGGTGACATTGGCAAAGTGGCACAGCTTAACCTGTTCTGCCAGGAGAGCTGGGAGCAGACCGGTAACACTATTGAGTACTAGCAAATGAGGTTTTATTTACATGATGGATAGTCTAGAACTTTTTCTAATTTCACATTGAATTCCAGTTTGTATTAGCTAGAACCTCCTCACCCCTGGAAAGATAAACATGCAGTATTTTACTCTAAGCCTTCATTCCAAAATTATCCTTCAACTTTGAGACCCTTATATTTTCTTACATCTAATGTTGATGAAGATTATTGCTTTTCAGTTTTAGGATTGAAGGTTCTCTTACATGTTGGATTTCCCCAGATATGTTGACTGGGAGCTATCCTCATTTGCTACCTGAGATTCGTCAAATCTACACCATCTTTTTCCTCTGCATGCAATGCATGTTTCTGACCCCATTCTTTTATTTCATCAAAGAGCACCCTAAGAAGTGACAAAATGGAGTTCATCGTCTGAGTTAATGGTGTCTCTGTGTATGTCAATTTTTTCAGTCTCATAGTCTGTCCATTCTTCTGTTAAGCAGTCCGACCAAAACCTCTTTGTTTGTTGTCCTTTGTTGGCCGTTTTCTATGGTGGCCCTGGAGGCTCACGTAAAAAAAGAATTAAAAGTGAAGTTTTTTTTTTCAAAGTGAAGTTTTTTTTTTCAAAGTGAAGTTGTTGTTTTTCAAATTGGAGTTTTTTTTTTCAAAGTGATGTTTTTTTTCTAAGTGATGTTTTTTTTTCAAAGATTTTTTTTTTTTTTTTGTCATTGAGACCAGGTGATAAGCCTGCATGAGAACGGTAGAATATTGGCCCATTGGCCCATTTTCAAACATGCCAAAAAACACTAAAAAGTTGATATTCAGGAAATTGGCCAATTTGGCGAGAAAATAGGTCAGAATCTCAAAAAGTAGATTTTTGGGGAAATTTGTCGATTTGGTGAGAAAATGGGTCAGAATCTCAAAATAGTAGATTTTTCGGGAAATTTGCCAATTTGGCGAGAAAATGGGTCAGATTTTAAAAAAAACGATTTTTTCAGGGATATTGATCAATTTGACAAGAATATAGGTCAAAATCTCATAAAAAAATTCTGACCTATTTTCTTGCCAAATTGATCAATTTCCCGAAAAAATCGACTTTTTAAAAATCTGACCCATTTTCTGGCCAAATTGGCCAATTTCCGGAAAAATCGATTTTTTAAGATTCTGACCTATTTTCTTGCCAAATTGATCAATTTCCCGAAAAAATCGACTTTTTAAAAATCTGACCCATTTTCTCGCCAAATTGGCCAATTTCCCGAAAAATAGATTGTTTGAGATTCTGACCTATTTTCTTGCCAAATTGATCAATTTCCCGAAAAAATCGACTTTTTAAAAATCTGACCCATTTTCTCGCCAAATTGGCCAATTTCCCGAAAAATCTACTTTTTGAGATTCTGATCTATTTTCTCGCCAAATTGATCAATTTCCCGAAAATATCGACTTTTTAAAAATCTGACCCATTTTCTCGCCAATTTGGCCAATTTCCCGAAAAATTGACTTTTTGAGTTTCTCACCGATTTTCTCGCCAAATTGATCAATTTCCCGAAAAATCGACTTTTTAAAAATCTGACCCATTTTCTCGCCAAATTGGCCAATTTCCTGAAAAATCTACTTTTTTGAGATTCTGACCCATTTTCTCACCAAATCGACAAATTTCCCCAAAAATCTACTTTTTGAGATTCTGACCTATTTTCTCGCCAAATTGGCCAATTTCCTGAATATCAACTTTTTAGTGTTTTTTGGCATGTTTGAAAATGGGCTAATGGGCCAATGGGCCAATATTCTACCGTTCTCATGCAGACTTATCACCTGGTCTCATAGGATCCAATGAATAAACATACTCCATTCCATTGTGAAAAGATAGCTGTCACAAGGTGTCACAGGGGGCCAGTCACAGGGGCCAGTCACAGGGGCCAGTCACGGGGGCCAGTCACGGGGGCCAGTTACGGCGGCCAAATGGCCACTCAACAGACAAATTGACCACTCAACAGGCAGCTATCACCTAGCATCCTATAATAACAATGCTATAATATGTTGAGTCTCTAAAGGATACCTGTCATACATTTTTACCGGGCCAAAGGGCCAATTTCTTGGGAAAGGGCCACTTGAAAGGCACCAATGGGCAAGGATGTCTTTATCCCAAGGCCAGTTATCATGCGGGCCACTTACCCGGTGTAAATTTCCACACAGGATCCTATCAATTGCCACGTGTAGTGCATCCCAATGCTAAAGGATAGCTGTCACAAGTTGGCATCCATCAGCTTGACAGTGACAGTGAGTTTTTCATTTTGAAAAAAGTTTTTTTTTTCTGAAGACAAAAAAAAAAAAAAAAATCTTTGAAAAAAAAACATCACTTAGAAAAAAAAACATCACTTTGAAAAAAAAAACTCCACTTTGAAAAAAAAACTTCACTTTGAAAAAAAAACCTCCACTTTGAAAAAAAACCTTTGAAAAAAAAACATCACTTAGAAAAAAAAACATGACTTTGAAAAAAAACAACTTCACTTTGAAAAAAAAAACTCCACTTTGAAAAAAAAAACTCCACTTTGAAAAAAAAAACTCCACTTTGAAAAAAAAAGCACTTCACTTTGAAAAAAAAACTTGACTTTGAAAAAAAATATTTCACTTTTAGATTTTTTTTTTTACGTGGGCCTCCAGGGCCACCATTGTTTTCCCCATTCTGACTCTAGGGACAGGGTGGCCATTTCACCCTCCTCTTCTTCCTTGCTGCTCATGAGGCATGCTGCCATCATAGCCTTCTCTCTTGCTGAGTAACAGTATTGCCTGCCCGGAACTGGCCACATCCTCCGTCAATTGTACTAGATTGTTGATTGTGCGCGTAGGGAGTGCTCTGACATCTTCTGAAACTCAGTTTCCATTTTCTCAGGGTGTTTGGGATGAGTGATTGCTTGGAAAGACTCTTGAATTGCAGGAATGCATTTTGCAAGCAAAGCCACTATCAAAACTGTTTCCTGACAGTAATAGTGCAGCTGGGACGAAGATGTTCCCTGCATACTGGTTGTGAGTTCTTGGCTGGCCGCCCAGGGATGAATGTGACCTTAGCTGTAGAACTAGAAATGCTGTTAATTAACCATTACTCAGTCACTCACTGAGGATCATAAGCTGTAGTCATAGAATCTTGAAAAAGGACCACCCAGAGCACTCAAGCATTACCTGAGCCATTTCCCCAAGTGCAGGGCCCAAACATGATCACAAATTTGTCTTCCCCCATACAAATCCAGCCATCCCCGCTGTATGTATTCACTAGTCCCAATCAAAGTATGGCCCGTTCTATCAATCAATTCTGTGTTTTTACAAATAATATACCAAAGGATACAGATGGTAGTCAAAGAACTGTACTTCTCCTTCCAACTTGCTACACCAATTAGTGCTCATCTGAAACTAGTGTTTTGTTGGTGGATACTTACAAAGTAATGAATCCCATTATTTGTGTGTTTGGACGTTTAACTCAATTAATTGATCAATCACAAGAATTCAATCTGATATTGGATGAGCCCCCAGGGCATCTGTTCAAGAGGCATTTTACAGTTAGTAACTACTTCGACCAGGCTCGTCACAATATTTGGTTTCTGCTATCTGAATGTAATTGGGACCCTTACAGGTTTCTGGATGCCCTTACCCTTCTGGTATTTGGGGTAGCTCACCTTCTAATGTAGCTTCCTCATGAATATACACTAGTTGAGGAAATTGTTTCCTGTTTACTTCCACTAATAAGTACAATACCTGTTTATGGGACCACTTTTGTCATGACTCCATCAGCTTTGGGATTGGCTGCACGTTCTTCATTTGATGATGAGAGCTCCTTGTCATGCAGGATCTGGTGGCATACATAGGTCTCTTTTGCCAAGGAATCTGGCAGGGACCATGCCCTTGTGGTGCTCATTTGCACTTTTTGCAGATATTTTGCAATTTGGGACTTGAAATTGAACAAATCCACCATACCTTCTCAGAACACAGGCCATGAGAAGTTTACACACGATTTGAGCATGTTCATCTCAATGTGTCCTGGGCCAGGTTGGAGGAGGAGCCTCCTGGGAGAAGGTGCAGCCAGAAGGTGCTCTTCTTCCTTGTGTGAGGCACGTTCTGAATAGCCACAGGAATCATTCTTAAACTTGCCTCTGAAAACGGGTTTGAGGTGGTTCGCCCCCAAGATGAGGGCCCCTTTCTCGTTGGTTCTCCAATGTGCACCCTTTGTTGTGCATGCATTTTGGCAATTGGAGATGAATGACCTTGCTTCTCACTGGCACCTTTATTCTGTGACAATAGAAGACCTACATGTCAAAGGGACATATAGTATAATCTGGCCTGTTTCATGATATTTTACACTTATTTTATAAACAATTTCAAAGATTTATGTGTTTTTATACACTTACCTGATGCCCAGTACTCAGTACTGCGCCCATTACAGAGCCCTGTGGTACTCCATATGTTACTTGTTGGAGGTCTATAATGATCCGCAGCATGGGAAGAAGGGGCTGGTCTGTCTATTATCTTCTATCTATAAATTTACACATGTCCATTATCTATAAATTTACATAGAAAATATAAAATTTAACGTAATTTCATATAATGTAATTTCATATACCTATACAGTCTTGCCAAACCATTCATCAGATGCCGTAGTATGTTTCAGCTGCTTTTCACATCAGCCTGTGGACGAAGCAACTTGAGAATCTTCTGCCGTCAATCACCCCCATGCTGTATTATTCCCTGTCATTTCTCTCTCCTGATCTCTTAGTAATCTGTACATGCCAAGGACACATCGCCAGTGGCTATCTTGTTTCTTCTGGTATCTTTTCAACATCACATCAATCACAGTATATTGTTTACTCCTCAAGCATTTGGGCCCTGAGCCCCCAGTTAAAAAGCAAGGGTGGGCCCGGTCATCCATTACTTGCTCACTCAGTGATTATTTCCTGGTGAAATGTAAAAAAAAGGATAGAAAGGACTCCAGATTTCCAGACTCAAAAGGTAAACATTGTAACTGTACTCAAAACTCTCCAGACATTCCTGAACAGAGGGCAAGCTTGCCTGAACAACACCAGCTGTATATATCCAGTCTTATATACAATACGTTACCAGTCAGATGTTTTTTCAGAAATCCATCAGTAGCAAAGTATCTTGATTTTCTTGCGTAGCTTCTTTATTTCCGACTACCAGGCTGGGTGTTGGACGATTTCAGGAGATGCAAACATCAGTTTGAATTTAGCTACAGGTAGGTGGTAGATGAACACCTGGAATAATACAAAAGTTTGATCCAAAAGCGACTAAGAGTAGAGAGACGGGCTACCAAGCTCTGGGAAATTAAATTACAATCTGACTTGTCGTTCTAGCCATGGCTTCTGCACAACCTTTTAACATCACGGAACCAGTTAAGAGGAAATATAATAAGATACTATGCAAGAAGGAAGCGTTAAGTGCCCAGATAGTGAAATTTCCAGATGTTACTTACTTGTGATCTTTTTTCATGTCGTCCCATTTCTCCTTTTTTTGGGATTGATTTTCGCTGTTGGCACATGTTCTTCATACATGTATACCTTATTGTTGGCTTCTTTTATTGTTATTGTTGTTTTTCTTGTTTTTTCTCTTGTGGAGGTGTTGGCATCATACTAATGTCCGTGGCAGAAGTTGTGGTGGTTGTGAGCGTATCCTAGTCCTTAGCAGCTGTTTCTGTATGGGGCCGCATATCCTCCTGTTGTGGTGCATCCTCCGCTCTGGTGGTTTCTGTATGGGGCCGTGTGGCCTCAGGGGTAGTTGTGTTGTGTAGCGTGGACCTGGGGGTTATCGGTTTGTCGGGTCCGGCTGTTCCCCTCTCTTTGCCTGTGCTGTTGGGGCCTTCTGTGCTCACCCTTGTCTCCTTGGCTGTTGTCCCTCTGGCTCCTCGGCCTGCTCTTGCTCCTTGAGCGCCTGTAATCTTCTTAGTGACTGGACAACATTTAGTCAAGTCACAGATCTCGGCTTCTCTATAGTATTTCACAAACTGTAAAGGGGTCTGAAATGCTGTGCTTGAAGGGTTAAAGGATTGAGGAGACTTACCCATGTAGCATCCGATTCCTTCCCAAATCGCACATGCCTCCCAGCCTGAAATGAAATTACATCTCTTAAACAATTTTATTGCGTGCTTTTTAAATTTCTTTATTTAAAATTCACTACCTTTCTAGGAGAGTGTGCTGACTTGACTTGACGTGATACTTTCAGTCATTCTCAATATTTGACTGAAATGATATCAACATTTTCATGAAATGCTAAATATCCATATATTCACATCCATTACTTCCTCACTGCCTACCGCACTGGACCAATGGTGAGCCATGGTATGAGACCTGGCGCTCCAGAGTATCACCAATAGTATTGCCTGTGGAAGAAGGAACTGAACATTAGTCACAATCTTAAGGAGAAGAGCTGCCACCTTCCTTTTCTCAATTACTGTCAACAAAAACCAATGGATAGTGCTAAATTTTGATCTGTGACAACTACAGTGGAATGGGAATCGACCTTGTAGTGAGCTTTTGTGGCTGCCCTCTCTCCCATGTGGTCATTGAACTCGACCATAAAAGCCAAGTCTTGTCGGCCTTGTCCAGTCCTCCCATTGTTATCTTTTGCTTCACGGTATTTCCCCTCAGCTCAGTCCACTTTCTACTTATCTGTAGTGTGGTGTGGGTGAAGCCTTCTCGGGCATCCTGGATCTGAGTTTTTTGTGCCTGACCTGCCCAGATGCAAACTAATCCTCCATTTTCTTCCTTTGGGCTTCGTTTTCCTCATCAATTTTTGCATTTTCCTCGTATAGTATGATGTAGGGTTCTTGTGCTCTTCGGCTTTGTTCTCTAAACTATTTCTGGCCTCTTTTAATTACTTGTTGTTTGTAGTTATTTTCTTCTTCAGTTTGGTACACCCTGTGCATTCTTAACGTGTGTTTTTCAAGTCATGTTTTCCAGCTTTAAGGACCTTATAGTTTGTTTTCACTTGCCTGAGAATGGGAATAATATGTGAATCCACGGTCAGCCTAAACCACATCATGTAGATCTAAAATCTCCATAAACCTGCCTGGTGGAGATGACCAGGTCTTTAGAGCAGCATTGTTTTTGGTAGAGTGGTCTCAAGTCTCTTTGTATATATAGGTCACAGTTGAAGGTGCAATCATGGTTTTCACTAGTAATGAACACTAAATCGTTTCTACAGTATAAAAAGAATTGCCATTGCTATTATGGATGCCTACCGTTCAAATGTACTTATTGTTGTACTACCTTGTCCAATGTGTGCAGGTTGCGAGCAACACTGACACTAGCATTTCTTGTTGATGGGTTAACATAGTTTTTAATGACCTGCAAGTGATTCTCAAATCTGACTGATTTTCCCAGAAGTGAGACATCATCTGCAATATGGCACATGGAATGGACATTGCTGCAGGGGAATGCTGTGCCATAAAGTGATATTGAACAATAAACAAAGTACTTCTGCCATACATATACGCTTGCGTGAGGAACGAGGGAATTCCTGATCTCTTTTTCAGGGATGGAAAGTGCACAGATGGCTGCATGAAGATACATAAAATGTTCATATATGGTAGGCTGATCCTCAAAGAACTGACTGAGTGTTACTGCTCCTGTATAAAATAGAAAGGTTCTAAGCTCTTTGGCTTTCCAATAACTGCTTTCACTAGTGCCTTTTAATTTCAGATATTTCAATCATTCTTTGCATGACTATTAAGATAAAAGCCCCTATGGCCATACATTAGGTAAGTTTAATGTTTGATCCAAATGTCTTGCATAAAGTCTTTGACAAGTTGCGTGTCTTGCACCTGCGTCTGTACATACAGTTTGACTTCTGTCATCACATCTGACATAAACCCTGACCTCTCAACCACAGTGTTACACAGGGCTGCTACATCCATCTCAGCCTTCTTGTGTTGGGGTGGTGTTCACCAGGTGCAGACACTCTGCCACTTTGTCACTGTGTACTGGATGTCACACTGGCGGTTTCTCTTCTCAAGTAGTTTATGCACACTGCACTCTACCATAAGTTCTAGGGCACAAGGTTCACCTGTCCAAAACGTAACGTAACAGCCAAGCAAAGCATACAATAAGAAAACATACAAATAAGATGTAGGTGAGACATTATGCAATAATTAGTCACAGATTACCTGGGACAGCAAGAGTGCAATCCTCTGATCCAATGCCACCCTGTCACTAATGGGACGGCGAAGATATTTATACACTTGGTCAGACTTCCATTCTCCCCGCTCTTTGATTACATCAATATCCACCCCAACTCTAGCCAAGTAGGTTGTGCCACCAGCCCTGAATCCATGTGAAGAAATTCTGGGGGAAACAATACCAGATTTCTTTGCAATAATTTCTAACATATCAGAAAATAACTCATATGACAAAGGCACAGCCTCAGCTCCCAAAGGCATCCTAAACGAAGGATGAGAAGGCCTACCTTTAACGTGGAGGAAATCCTCCACCCAATACACAGCACACAAGGACTGATTATCAACTCTACACACAGGGATAAGCAGTCTTTAACTAATGGTATAACTTTATGGATGGGACTGAAGCATACCTAACTTCACGACTATAAATGTACATTTGTTATGCTGGGATGAAGAAAAGACAGGCCAAGCAGCTCCTATTTTTCCCAGCCCGAATTTGTTTTCTAATCTAATTAAGTTTCTCGCCATGAATATGACCTTAGTTGTCGAAATGGCATTAAACATCCATTACTCACTCACTCTCTTTAAACTGAATAGTTTTCAATTTACATACTGTAACCATCATGCCCCAATAGTATAGTGACAATTCCTTAATAGCGTCCTAAATACAAATAGGGCAGGCCCAAAAACACTCATGACCCAAAGCAAATGGGAGTTGCTCATACATTAGAATAAGATGCTCAGGCATAATTGCTAATGACTGGGTTGATGTATCACCCAGGACCCTCTTAGCACTCCTAATAGCTCGTGCCACTAAAGGGTCAGAATATAAAATCTCTTTAGACAGATGAGATTTTAAATAATAATTAACCCCAGATAAATAACCTGTTATAGAAGAATAACACAGATTATTTGACAAATATGCCACATAGAAACCGATACCTTCTACCCCCTGGCCTAAGTGATCCACCCCGTACACGGCACAAAACTGCAAATACTTCTTTGAGAAAATCTGGTCCTATCAGCATTGTCTGACGCATCATTGTCCAACAGGAACTGCAGACCTTTAGCTAGCTTAGCCCTCGGTCCTGTAATTATGAGTGTGAATAACAACACAATGAGCCTCGAATTGAATGAATTTGTTTATTGAACGAAGTCGTTCTATGTAGAACGTTTTTCGTCGATCACAAGAAGAAATCACATTATTCTTTTGGTCCAACGATGCACATTAATTAAGTTCAACAGTAGACAATCTTATTGGTGTTTTTACACACAAAGTTTTTAGAGGATAAATATCATTGCGACACTTACTGACAAAGACTACTCTCTTATACTGAGTCTGGTAGAGGCAATTTGTCTATTGCATGTTTAAATCGACGTCTGGTAGCGAGTTTCTGAGTTTCTGCTGTGAGCTTATCCCATAAAGCAACTCCCCTATAATATGGCGATTTTTGGTAGAAGCTAGTTTTGGTCCTCCTTTTTTCAAAACTTAATTTTAAATCTCCCTTGGTGCGCACATTGATTTGCTCTAGAATCTCGCCACCATGAGCCCTCTTCCACATCATCATTAACAATACTAATTTACGGCGCCTGGCGAGTAACTCAATATCACACTCCTTATGCAGGTTAATTATGCTTATGCTGCGTATACCCCTCCCAAGGCATACCCATAGGGCTTGGTTTTGAAGCCTTTGCAGTTTTAGCAGTTCTCCCGAGTGGGCACTCCCAGTGTAAAACGAGCAGTATTCTAGACTCGGCAACATCATGACTTTGTAGACTTTCAGTCTAGCCTTTGTAGGCAATTTTTTGCTTAAATTACGTAGCTTATACAATTTATTGCCAAAACCCTTTTTGATCCTATTCTTGTGAGGTGTCAGGCTCAGCCTGCTGTCCAGGTCCACACCTAGGTAAGGGTATACACTGCATGTAGGGAGGATGGTGCCATTTATTCTTATCAGGGGATCTCCAGCAGCCACGATTTTGCCCTCAGAGCCAAAAAACATACCCATACTTTTCTGGGTATTAATGGACAGGAAATTTGCATTACACCAATTGCCCACCCTGTGTAGGTCATCCTGAAGGAGTTGTGTGGCTAGCGCTGAGTCCTCGCTGGAGGCGTGAATTATAGCATTGTCAGCGTACATAGTAATTTTTCAATGCATGATGGGAGGTCATTTATAAAGAGGATGAACAACAAAGGGCCTAAAATTGAACCCTGTGGGACCCCAAAGGACACACGGGACTGCTCAGACCTGGTGTTGTTGGCTATAGTGCAGTGTGACCTGTGGGCAAGATATTCCATTAACCATTTTTTCAGTTTCCGGTTTACATTTAGGGCCAAAATTTTCTTTATTAGGGTTGGATAGTGGACACTATCAAAGGCTTTACAGAAGTCGATGAAGCATGCGGCTGTTACCTTGCTGTCATCCCTTGCTGCATAAAGATCTTTAAGTACATTGAAAACTGCATCGCCAGTACATTTGTCTTTGCGAAAACCAAATTGCGCTTTACAAAGAATCGCCTCGTTTTTTCCAGATGGGTAGACAGAGCTCTGTGTATTACCTTTTGTAATAACTTTCCTGGTAAGGGAAGCAGTGTAATAGGTCACCAATTTTAAATATTGCTAAGATTTCCCTTTTTGGGTATTGGTACTAGGGTACCCCATGACCACGAACTAGGGAAAATCTTTGTTAGCTCTGGCATCAGGAAGAGTAGTGCATCTTTCAGCACCTTGGAGTTTATGCCTGTGAGGCCACTCGACTTGTCTATGCTAATTTTCTTAACTAAATCCCTTACTATGTCCTCGCTTATAAGGTCATTAATGTCCAACTCAGGCTCATCGTCATTTTCAGCCAGAATAGGCTCAGGGAACAGAAGACCAGCGTTAGGTAATTAGGATGAAAAGGTCATTACCAATATTTGAGAAATATTCATTTATATGGTCTGCTGTTTTATGCACAGGGATAACCTCCCCAGTTAATTCTCCATCTTCTGAGAATAGGGCCATAATGACCCTCCTCCCGGGAGTGTGGGAGCAGGTTTGGGGGTCAGTCATAATGTCCCAGTAGCTCTCTACTGCTTGTCTTTATGTATATGTATTATAAAGCCCATAACATTAAAGGAGATTTTAAAATTTTGTGAGAAGAAACAAAAATTAATTATGACAAAGGGATATCGGCATTTAAAAATGTCAATAGGAAAAGGAAACCATTGTGTGTAACCCTTCTGATGCCACAAACAGCCCATCAAAACAGCTCTCCGATAAACCTTTGAGAGATTGTACACAATGTCAACAGGTGTTTGATTGTCATCGATTAAAATGAACAAATCTTTGGAGCGGCATGGTATTTCATACAGTGATTTCAAGTGCTGTTGGAGATACAGGCTGCAGCTAAATGTACCATGCTGGTTCTCTTGATTGACACAAACCAGTAAAAGTGCTAATGTAGGAATGACCAGACTGGTATAACGTATATAATATATTGAGTTGTAAACGTGACTGCTACACTTGCATATAAACTGTAATAAAAAAGCAGACAAATTCATCTTTAATCCCTGCCTACTCTCATGGTACGTTCTGGTTGGGTTCTTGTCATAGTTCTTTTTCTAAAATCTGTTAGGTTGTGGCTGGAGAGATATACCGTAGTGGCTTGAATAAGCGCAAGGGTCTCAAATAAGCGCAGGTCTTGAATAAGCGCAGGGTGAATGAGGGTATTGAAATGAAAATTTAGGCCATTTTTGTATCTTGAATAAGCGCAGGTCTTGTATAAGCCCAGGGTAAATGGTAGCATCGAAATTGATAAGCGCAGGTGCGCTTATTCAAGCCACTACGGTACAACCAGTTTGTTTGGGGGAGTTGTTTTCCCGGCATCCCTTTCTTGGGGTGCCGGGGGGTTCTGACTAGGGGAGGGGGGGTTCCTCTGGTTCAGGTGTGGTGATTGGAAATGGGCATAATGCTATGTAGAATTATACATGTTTATATCATCATCACTATAGCTACTAGCTATGTTAATGGATAACGAGGGACTATTGAGGTACTGGGTACTAGAATTTAATGCCAAAAAGTTGAGAGTAGAAAGGTTTTTGTCCATCATAGATTTATCTTTTTCTTGAAGAATTTGCCTTTCTTCTTGGGTGCAGACTTCTCATTGTTCGCTGTTTTTTTTTGGGGGGGGGGGGAGCAGGTTTTGGAGAATCTTTGGCTCTCTTATTAAGGCAGCAAGAACCCTTTCCTTTTTGGATAATGAATAGGAGTATCGTAATAAATCTCTTACTCCAAGGATTAATGTTACTTTGTATAAAAATTACAGGGTAAATTACAAATAAGGTCCTTCTGCATAAAGTTTCTTTTTCATATTCACTGTAAGGGGGCATATCTCCTCTCTGTACTGTTCAAGTAGTCTGTTAAATTTGATTTCTGTCAATGGCCGATCTGACATGCTGATGTTATAGAGCAGCATTTGTGTGTTCAAATCACTGTAACACAAGGTCCCATCAATGTCAAAGAGGATATCCTTGAACACATCAAGCGTGTCCCGTCAGGATCAGTACTTGATATGTTAAGGTAAGAACTATCATGAACAGTACAAGTTCTTTGCTTCGTTTGGCACAGGCTTAACTATGTTATCCCTGGGACTGTTGTTCTTGTCCCTGGCCTGTTATTGCCCTAGAGTCATGGTTGGTCCATGTAATGGGGGTTGTGAGGGGGAGTGGGAGGACGGAAGAGGGATATAAACCTCAGGCGCCTATCACTTTAAACATTAATTTTGAAGTAGACAGGTTACTGAGCACAAATAACTCTGCTATGGTTCTAGCAGATATCAGTGATCAAAATTTGATCTCGACACAGTGAGAAGCCCAAAGCATTGACTCAGGAGGAAATTGTCATCATACCTAAGGTTTAATGTTTGATCCAAATATCTTGCATAAAGTACTTGACTAGTTGTGTGTCTTGCACCTGTGTGTGTATGTACAGTTTGGCTTCTGTCATCACCTCTGACATAAATGCTGACCTCTCAACCACAGTGTTACACAGGGCTGCTACATCCATCTCAGCCTTCTTGTGTTGGGTTGTCTTCACCAGGTGTGGACACTCTGCCACTTTGTCCCTGTGTACTGGATGCTAGGGCACGTATTTCACATTATTGGACCACTGTTTCGGTCGGGCTGTTGGAATTTATACATATTAATCTCTTCTAGATGTTTCTCATGTTCCTGTTTCCATGCTGGACAGTCAATTGTGGTGCATCCTCCACTCTGGTGGTTTCTGTATGGGGCCCTGTGGCCTCGGGGGTGGTCGTGTTGTGTAGCGTGGACCTGGGGGTTATCGGTTTGTCAGGTCCGGCTGTTCCCCTCTCTTTGCCTGTGCTCTTGGGGCCTTCTGTGCTCACCCTTGTCTCCTCTGCTACTCCAAATGTTGTTTGGCGTTCTTGTTCTGCTGTGCCCCTCGTGTTCGGCCCTCCTGTTGCTGGTCTCAGCTCGGTTGTCTCTGGGGTGGCTTGGTTTCCTTTGGCCTCTCTGGCTGTTGTCCCTCTGGCTCCTCAGCCTGCTCTTGCTCCTTGAGCGCCTTTCATCCGTTCTGGGCCTTGTTGTTCTTTCGTATTGTCTTATCTTGTGGATGATGTCGTTGACGTCCCTCTCTGCATCCCTTACCTTTGCTCCGCCCCCAATGATTATTACTCTTTCCCAGTCTACTCTCATACTAACTTTGTTGTCGGCCATCATTTTCTTTATGGTCGCTCCTTCTTTACCAAAGATGTGTCTGCTGTCCTCCTTTTTTATTATTACCACTCTCGTCTCCTCCTCATCATCCCTATTTCTCTCTCTTTGTGGGGGGGGGGGGGGTCGGGTTTCCCTGTTTGGCCTTTCCTCTCTTCTGGGGGCTTGCTCTGGTGGTGTATTTTTCTGGTGAGGTTTTTTGTTTTGGACCAAATCTGCTCTTATTTTTGTAGTTGTCGGGTGGATATGAAAGCCATCTTGGTGGAGGGCCTGGTCCAGTGCGAATATCGCCACTGTTGTCATCCCTGTGGCTGCCAGGATTGTGGGTAGCCGCATTCTTTCCTTGTCGTGGTCCTTCTTTGTGCTTTATACTTCAGTAGAGATTCCAGGATTTTGTGATTTATTTTCTTACAGAACACATGCTTTGAGCATAGTAGAAAAGAATATGGTGTATTTTTAAAGATGGGCTGGCAGGGGGCATACTGAAAACCTGACTGCTGTTGGTCAGTCTTTTTTGGCAGTCACGCTGTATGGCTGCCTGTGCTTCAGCCTCTTTGGCAGCATGGGAGATACGGCGGTCTTTGTCATCACTCTTGATCCTCAGTACCCCTTTGGTTGTATCAATATAGTCTTCAGGGTGTGCCCTGCAGGCCTTTGAGACTTCATAGTGCCTCTTGTATTCAGAACTTCCTTTGTCCCACTTTTTTTTAAAGTATGTATTGACGGTCTCCATCGTTTTAATTTAGCACGGAGGGAGAGATTGGCCACTGACTCAAGGTTAACCTCCTTCATTTCTTTGTAGTTACGGCAGAGATTCTGGAGA
The DNA here is from genome assembly GCA_947462335.1 of Harmothoe impar. NCBI lineage: Eukaryota > Metazoa > Annelida > Polychaeta > Phyllodocida > Polynoidae > Harmothoe > Harmothoe impar. Next base: position 5,746,627 of record OX381714.1, on the reverse strand, counting down.
TAACTGGTCGTCACTTTCATGATGTTTGTGGCGCACGCCTTCCTGAGGTCGTTGATGTAAGGTATGAAGAGAAGCGGGCCGACCACGGACCCCTGCGGCACCCCTCTGTCCACTGGTAGGCTCGCAGATATGCTGTCGTTGGCTCTGGTTTGCTGTTTTCGTCCTTGTAGGTAGAAACGGAGCCATTCAATGAATGCACCGCCCAGATTGAATGATTCAAGCTTGTTTAGTAGGATCAGGTGGTCGACCGTGTCAAAAGCCTTCCTCATATTGAGGAAGACCACGGCCGACTGCTGACTGTTGTTACGAGCAGTGTACATCTCATGAAGCAGAGCAAAGACCGAGTCCCCGGTGCATCGATGGGGCATGAAGCCTGACTGCTGCGGTGAAATAATTTCTTCACTGAGGAGGTGGTCCATTAGCTGACCATGTATTACTTTTTCGGCAATCTTATTGCACAGATTTAGGAGGCAGATAGAACCCCAGTTGCTGACATCAGTAAGCGAGCCGCTCTTCGGTAGGGGCACTATGGTGCCAGTCTTCCAAATTGCCGGGATACACTGGCACAGGATTGTGCTGTTGATCAACGCAGGGGCGATGCTAGGGACCGCCTTGAGCGCATCCTGTATAACCTGGGATCTCACATGTTCAATGCTGGAGCTCTTTGAAGGTTTAATGGCTAACACGAGTCTTTTCAGTTGGTCTTGGGTAGCACAATGCAATTCACTGGGTTCAAACCTTCTGTTATTGTCAACTTGAGCCTGGTCGTTACCAATTACATTGACACCAAATGCCGCAGCAAGCTCGTTTCCGATGTTGCAGTAATACGAGTTGATGTAGTTTGGTCTTTGGGTATTTCAGTACCGTGCTGGTCTTTCAGTTTCTCCGGCTCGCGTCACACCCTTCCAGAGGGTATTGATCACCCCCCGGAACCTGCGGGGGTCGTCACGATATCTGTCGAGATTGTCGAGCACAGCTTTGCGTCGATTGTTGGTGATCTATCCTCCTAGTCAAGTCGGTGATGACGGCGATGTAGGGGTTGTAGACACCACGCCCACGGGCTCTCCTAGACTTCTTGTAGGCACGTTTACGTCTCCGGATGTAGGCTAATACATCTGGAGTACTTTTCACAGTTCATGTAGTAATCGGGCAGGCTTGGTCTAAGTAGCGAGACACAGAGGCAATGACACGATGGTACAGTCTCAGGATCATCCTGGTCTGTCAGGTCCTGTATTCCATCTGCTCTCAGACACTCTTCCAGGTTAGCCTTGTTGTAGTTTATGTACGAACGTCCGGTGATTGTTGATGTGTGATGTTTGATCTTTCGCTGTTTCTTAATCACGTAGATGGGGGTATGGTCGCTGATTTTATCATCCATTAGTCCAACTTGCTTCACATGTTCTGCGTTTGTATAGACATGGTCTAATGTGGAGCACCCATGTATGGGGTGACGGTAGGTTGAAGCGGTCCTCAGATAGGTCAGCCCAGTATCATATAGGAAGGTTGACATATGCCGGTACTTAGCAGTTCTCTGGGCTCTGGTGTTCACGTTAAGATCACCCATGATCCATACCTCTCTGTTCCCGACGATGGGAGAGCGCATCATGTTGGTGAGCTTTCTGTATGCGCGACTGACATTTCCACGAGGCGGCTTGTAAACAGTCAAGATAATACATTGTTTCTGGCCTGGGTAGGTGGTTAATATCCCTACCACCTCAAGGTCGCGGTCAGCTGCACACAATTCCGGGCAAAGCACAATGAAACAAGCATATTTGTATCTGACATATAGGGCCACACCACCCCCTCTATGCCTTCTACTGTTTGGGCGGTCAGTTCTGAATAGGGCCATGTTGGGCATATTGACATGCACAGAGGCAATAGAGTCATTAAACCAACTTTCTGAAACTCCTATATAGTCTAATCCGTGCGCTAGCCTGGCCAACTGGATTATTTTGTACTCCAGGCTTCTAGCATTCAGTGTCAATAACTTCAGTCCTGATTCTAATCGAAGGTTATCAAAACCGAGTCTGGCCATAGCGGCTTCTTGTTGGACAAGTGATAAGTGTCCAGTGAGTGGCCAAGGGGCCAAAGGGGTGCACTTACTCAGGTACAGAGTTGCAGTATGTACACTGAGTGAGGCGGGTCGGTGGGGAATTCCCCGTGTCCGGTCTAAGGGGGGTGGTATAGCTACAGAAAGCGTAGCCATATCTCCCTGGTTGGTGCACAGAACATGTATAATATACCACAGTGCGAGAAAATTCATAGGTCACATCAGGGTTCAGACAACAGTCTCAGTGGTTAATGTTGTGTATTCAGAGCAAACAGTTATGTAGGCTAGGCCTTCACACTTCCACTGTGTCCACAAGCACAGGAGACCTGTGTGAAGTCAAAACTTTGTGACGCAGTGTATCTTAATTATAGATTGGTGCTCCTTTACGATGTCAGGCACTCCATTTTCAGAATAGGTGCTGCCTTAACTAGTGGTGAAATTAGCGTTTATGTTCCGATACAGTCCTACCGGTACAACCAATAACGATCTAACTGAAGTGTTCAAGTTAATTTGTTAATTGGTACTCCACTCAAGTTCAGATTGAGTGTGAAATGTTAATGGTAATAATAATAATAGTAGTCGGGCTCCCTCCATGGTAGCGTGTTCATAGTACAGTGGGAGCTGGCGAGATAGTCAGTCACACTGAATAAGGCTTCTTTGTCTTGCTGGCGGGATGCATTTTGGTGAATCCCGGTTTCTTTAATGTTTCGTTACATTGTGTGACCCTCATTTAGGTCGCTGTCAACCATTCAATTGGTATTAGGCAGCTTTAGTGCAGTTCAGTAACTTTGAAATAACAGGCACAAACGTAGTGGCATTGATCAAGTAGTAACTTTGAATAATCATACAAGCCTCATAAGAGGGCAGCAGCAAGTAATTGAGTATCAGTGGTACACATTAAGGATGATATATGGACGCAGTCTATCACTCTATGATAAGAAAATGCACAAATTATATACAAGTTAAGTGGGGTGAGCCACTGGTGGTAGCAGACATTAGAATGGGCTGGTAGTGGACATGAGAATGGGCTAGTAGTGGATGTGAGAAAGGGCTAGTAGTGGACGTGAGAATAGGATGGTAATGGACGTGAGAATGGGGTGGTAGTGGATTTGAGAATTGGGTGGTAGTGGCCATAAGAATGGACAACTTCTGCCTACGGTAGACCGAGGAACACTGGCAAAAGTCCCTGCAGACGTAAGGTGGGTAGTCCCCATAGTGTAGAAGTAATTAGATTTCGTCAAGATTTTCGCCATGAGGCCCATATTATAAGTAGTCTCAAATGGTGTAAAGAAAATAGGGGGGTCCCCAGCTAGTTTCTGAGATATCTGGCTTTGAGTTTGGAGTGATCTATAATAGGATCATATTGAGAGAGTACATATGTGCATGGAATAGCATCTTAAAGTAATTAACTTTCCCTATAGTTCACTCAGGATATAGTTTATAATCTTTTACACCCAAAGACAATATTTTGAACATATGGTCCCCTGCATATTTTAAAGGTTTTTGGTGTTTGAAATAAAAAATATATAAATGGAGCCCACAGTCTTAATGTGGTATGGGTATAGCTTTCAGCATGCCTACTACCAGAGACCCAGTAGAGTAGGGGTAAAGCCTTAGACTCACATGCAGGAGACCCTGGGTTCAAGGCTCGGTCAGGTGTTGGTGGGTAATTTTGACAATACATGAAAATATATATCTGATATACCAAAAGATGACCAAAGGCACCCCCTGGTGTCTATTGAAACAATTACATGTGCATATGCGCACTGACCTGCGCAGTTAACCTGTTTGCAATGGGGTCTAGCCACCTTAATCTACACACAATTCTCCATAAATTAATATATACAATTGACAGCAAATCTCTGAATCTTAGATAATGATACTTGGTAATCACATACCATAGAATTGTTATATTATCCCTTTATGCATATGTAATTACCATGTATAATTCCCATGAACATTGGCATATGTAGTCTTTGATATTCACAGCATGATTGAACTACTTGAGGATCCATGTCAGCTTGGGTGAAACTTGATGGCTGTCTCCCTGTCTCCTTTCCTGCATTTGTGTTTTTGACTTCTTACTGGCAGTTGACATGTACTTTAGGTCTAGCTCCTTCTTGATGGTCTTTAGTTGATTTGACTGCCATGTTAGGGAACGCACTACCATGACACCATCATCCTCTTCTTCACTGCTCATGTAGGCAGCAACCATTGCAGCTCGCACCTTGTCCTTCTTGGCAGCTGGGTAAGATGCTTTGGCATCCAGTGCCTTACACCTCCGCTTTGCTTTCTGAAGTAACAAGTATTAAATGCATTCAAGATTATGCTCTTAAAAATAAAAAAGCAAGATTCTACCTAATAGTAGAACTCCCCAGAATTACTACACTGAAAACAGGATATAAATGTCATTTCTGTATCCTGGAAGCGCCTCTGGTACTGCAATGAAGATTGCAATGCCGTTTACAACATAGCTGGTATTTTCTTTGATTGCAGGGTCCTTTTTTCTAAAATCTGGAAATCACTCCCATCTTGCCTCTTCTTCCATACACTCCCAGAGACATTTTGAGTAAATTTAAGATCAAGTTAAATCTACTGAAATGCCATGTGACATTTTAAGCAAATTAAGGTGGGTCGCTACCTCTTGAATATGGACACACTGCGCAGGTATCTGCGCATATAGCTTAAATGGCTTAGAATGAGCTGATATTTAATAACTGGGTACATATATATGCTGACTAAGCAATATCCAAATATTAGACGATTTTGAGAAAAATTGAGCTTTATATTGGACTTTGAATATTTGATATATTTGTAGCCGATAATATTTGTTATTTTTGACATAAGCTAAAAAATTGGAATCATTAATCAATAAATCATTATCTAGATTGCTATAAATGCCATTACATAGCTTGCAGTAACCAAAGGTATGAAGAACAACCATTTTATACCCTGATTCTTGCCATTTTACCCAACATTTTAGGCATTAAATATAAGATTTTGACGATTTTTGCACTATTTTTTAACTTCAAAGGCCAAAAAAACTAAAAATATGCCCGGGATCCCCTATCAAAAGCACTTCTATATGTTAGCAAATGATCTTAACTATTTTTTGAGAGAGTTAAAAAAAATTCTGTTGACTTTGAATACTATTTTTAGCTTATTAAGCTACAAAATAATGAAAATTTGTTCCTATTCTTTCCGGAAACATCATATTTTTACCCAGAATGCCATTGCATACAACTGTAAAATTATTTTTGCAGTAGAGTGGAACATATAGGCGTTTCACATGTGAAGTTTTACATTTCTGTGCATAATTGTTGATATGAAAAAAAATCATGGAAGTTTTCACATTTTTTTCTATATTTTTGTAAAAATGAAAATACTTTATTTTTTCAAAATTCTGTAACTTAAAAAGTAGCTCGGGACCCCCCATTTTTCTTTTCATTTTCCGATTCTATATGATCTAGACTGCATGTAGGAAAAAAATTGAGAGATTCTGTTAACTTTGATCAAAGGGTAGCGACCCACCTTAAAACCAACTTAAATCTAGTGAAATGCCATGTGACATTTTGAGCAAATTTAAGATCAACTTAAATTTACTCAAAATGTCATATCGCATTGTCAATACATTTAAGATCAGCTTAAATGAGCTAAAATATCAAATGCCATTTTGGCAGTATCAAAAGTCCATTAAATCCCATGACAAGGTCGGGATGACATTTTCATGACCTTGTCATCGATTTTAATCAATATTTAAGCTGCGTAGATGCGGTTTCTTGTGCGTTTTTTTTTTCCCCTATGGCTCTTGAAGGAAGTTGTAATCTCCAGCACCACCGTTGTATCGTCCGCATACTGAATGACTCTTAGTTCCCTGTATCTTAGGGGACAGGCATAATTTTCAAGTAAGGGCTTCAATGCACAATACATACAATAAAGGTGACGGTCTGCAACCCTGCCACCTAAAGGGGTCTGAAAGAAAACCGTTCACCAACATACACAATGATATATCAGTGTAAAGCAGTTTAACCCAGTCTATAAAGTCTGGGCCAAACCCATAGGCTTTCAGTACAGCAAACATGCAATAACGCTTTGGCTTGACCTAAGTTTAGCAACCCACATAGTATGGCTTTATCACATAATCAAACAGTGAACAAATGAGATGAAGTTGAACATGTATCTGTGTCCTTGTGATCCGTCGCCACCAGGACACTATAGAGTTGTGTAATCTCAGCTACCAGTTCAGCCTCATCTAGAATTGAAGTGTTGCACTTCCAGTAACCAGGCCCTACCCTCTTCTGGTCAAAGTTACCAACCTCTAATACCACAAAATCATGGTCTGAAAGGGTACAAGGGTGAACTTGAGCATTCTGTACATATTGTAAAAAATTATGGTTGAGGTAAAAGTTTGGGAGAATTTGGCTTGGGTGGGAGAGGATTGGACTGTATTGGAGAGGTGTTGCACACACTGTCCATCTCCTATTTGGAGGTGAAGCCACATCTGCTAGGATCTGATCCCCAGAAAGGTGATTGTAGGCGTCAATGAAGCCGCTTTCTTTGACAATGAGCATGTCAAAGACCAAAATATGAATTGCAGCCTATGAGGTACTAAGCAGTGGTGTGGTATTTGTAGTTTGAATATACTTGCAAGTCAGTTTTAAGATTCTTTTGAGATTCCAAAAAAAAGTTCAGAACAATCAATAATGCAAGTCACCATCGGGAAGTGGATTTTGAATGGGGGAGATGACATTATAGATGTAGTCCCTACCTGGCCAGTCAATCTACTTGGTGAAGTACTCAACCATGATAAAAGGCGTAGAGGCACCTAAGAGTAGCCCTACTGAAAACCCTTTTATTTATCAGTTAATATTTATATCCAGTACTTCTTCTGATCTTCTGTAGACCAGTGGTACATGTATAATTAGGTAGCTAGTTATGATCCCACTGGTAATGGTTTTTGTATCCTAGCGTACCCGAAACATTAACCCTTAATGACTTATTGAAACCCGGTATAGATTAACAACTTAACATCGGGTATACAACAGGGTACATAATCGAAGCTATGACAGCGGTATTTATAACAAACCATTGATACACATTAAGCTTATGAAGGTTTTTACCAGGATAGGAGTGGGTTGTTGCACTGGTTGTCTTTGGTTTCGGTGGAACTTCTGGTTTATTAGATGAGACAGGCCTGAATGGAGGAATATAGTCCTTCAACAACCAGGCATCAGTCTGGCGTTCCAGGTATACAATTATTTTAATAAGTCAGTTGGATAAAGAAAAAAAAAGAATTTGTTTTTAGATAAACCAGTTTAGTTATAATATTTTATCAAATTTAAAGAATGGTATCCTTTCCTATTCACAAACGTCCCGGCCCTTAGTTTCGGGCGACGAAGGGCAATGTGGGTACCGTCAATTCATCCAATCATCTTCTTTTGTTTCATGACATCATGTATCTACTTGTTTAGTATCTATACCATTGTCGACATCCTCATCAAAAATGCCTTCCAGGTCCGGATTATCGTCAGACATTTTCAAGCTCAAGTCTTCTAGTTGTATCACTTAGCAAGTTGACAATCCTCCCAGGACTATAACAATCTTCTAAGTGTACCATTGAGCCATTCCGGAATACTGAGTGACAATCCTCCCAGTTGTATCACAGAGCCAGTCCATGCTACCGCTCAAACCTGATATTTGAATATGACCTAAGTTGTCGAAATGGCTTTAAACATCCGTTACTCACTCACTCACTCACTCACCTGAGATAAAATCAATAATGTTGGACCATGCTTTAACGATCTCACTAGTCTCAATGGCCAAAGTTCTACATTCGGGTTACCAATTGGACATTTCGCAGCAGAGGCTCCATTGTCCTTCTCCACCTCGGCGATGAAGTCAGGGGCGGGGATGGTGTGCGGCTTGCCGGGTAGACCCTTAGTCATTTGCTGTCCATCTTGGAGTGATGCGCCTCCTTCCCTTCCGATTGCATTCCATGAGCGTGAAATCTCCTTCGTCGTCCTGGTCCTGCATATTTATGCTTTCAAAATAACTTTTAGATATCTATCACTATGACATAATTTTATCCTCTTAGACAAAGTAAGCTTTACTTTTTTGCTGCTATAGTACCTGTCATTTCTGTCTTAATTTCATAGTTGTTCATACCTCCAGTTTCTGGCCAGCGGGGTAGATAAATTGTTGACCCCTATGATGGTAATAAGCAGGTGGTAATTATTAGACTGCAGATGTGTGTCCAGTTCATTAGTAAGCGACTCAATGGAAGCTCCAGACGAGGTGATTATAAACGCATCATAATTTATAATACCGTCCTCAGCCAGTAGTTGGATAATAAGCAGGTAGTAAGTCTTTACTGTCTGTGGCTATTAAAACCCGAAACATGTTGCCTTTGCCAAGAATTACCTGCTTGCAGTGTTGTGTGTGCGTCTGTTGACCTCAGAGGTGGCTCTGGCTTATGTTTACAGGCAGCGTACCCATAGGGGAGTGGGGGGTGGGTTGGCGGTAGTTACTTGTGGCTCTTTGTGACTCAATATTCTGGGTGAAGACAATAGTCACATCCTTACTTACCATTAAATTGTTTCATGTTTTGCACCATAGCATCACAGACACAGATCTTAGCATATGCCTTTGTTGTGTATCTATTGCCATAACTATCATGCAAAAAAAAATCGCAAAAAAAGTAAGATTGCCCTAAAACAGCCAATTTGGGGGAGAGAGAAAGTTTTAAAAAAAAGTAGTGAAATTTCCCTTAGAGCAGCAAGGAAAAAAAAGTCACAAAAAGTGTTGATACACATTTCACGCCTATTGATATTGATATTGGAACCACCCTTGGTTGTCAGCTGAACTCTTTCCCAGTGTTGCTGTAATTTTGAAGGTGTCTTGATGGCCAATGTTACTGGTCAGCAGCTGTAGGATCAAAATCCTGCTTAGAGATGACTATCCTGTAAACAAATTTACTCCCCCGCATTGTTCAAACTTTAAACTAGCTAGGAACATATTTAACAGATCTCTAGATTCTAGCTTAATTCTTTCTTTCTTTTTTCATGAGACTTCTCTTGTTCCAAGCACTATATATAGGTTGATTAAATACAAATCATTATATACAAATTATAATGAGCAATGACACCAATTCAATACAGTAAGCTCAAATACACAGAAAATTGGATTTCAATACTTACAACACCACCTCAGTCTTGCGGTGTATTACCACTCGCATCAGGTGAAAACCATAATGGGTCAATCGAACGCTATCGCCCTCTGAGAACTTGATGTCCACCTATACATATGTTAGCTCTCATAGCTCCTGTAAAATGAAACAATGTCATGCAATATTTAATTAGTGTTTTATTGGCTTAAAATACTACAATTACACGAATGCATTATACCTAGCTACCGCGCATTGCGTTTTTTACACTAGGGCCCTTTCATTTGCTATTTCATGTTACATCAATATCCAGATATTACAGTATGGTTACCATTATAGTTGTAAAATATTCCCAGATTACTAGAGTATGGTTGTCTCTTCTTTACATCATGTGCATTTATGGTCAATGATGATATTATGAGATGAGGGATGATAAGTGTGGTGAAAAGGCAAACAAAATGAGAAATATGTCAATATACATTGAATAAAAAGATTTTTTAGATAAAACAATCATTGTAATTCTTCTTAATAGCTAGTTTAAAAGCAGATAGGTCTGCGATTAGTGTAAATTCAGGTTTCAGTTGATTCCACCTAGTTATTGCCCTATATATGATACTTTGTATCACTATTGGTTTCAGTGAGCGTATCACAGTCAGTCTTAAGCCTTGGTGTCTGCGCGTTGGCAAATCCCTATTATCAATCATCACAGGGTTCTTTGTTAAAATATGTGCATATGAGAGCAAATGCATATCCCGTCTGTCAATTAACATTCTACATTTGCTTTCGTTATGCAACATTACAGTATTAAGACGAGGATTTTTTTTTCTAATTTTACCTTATAAACAATTCTTAGGGCTTTTTTTTGTAAAAATTGTAGCTCCTGACTCTCCCCTTTATTTTCCCTATCCCAGTAACAGTCCACATAGTCTAATGAGGGTAAGACCATCGTCTTATACACCTCTAGGGCAGTATCCTGTTCTACATAGTTTCTAACTCTCCCGAGCTGTACAATCTTATGCCTAACATTATTTACAGTATTTTTGCGATGTGTCACAAACTTTAACTCAGGGTCCAACGATAGTCCTAGGTATGGAAATACATCTACCTGCTCTAGAACAGTATTATTTAGTACAAAAATGGGTTTTTCCTTCTTGAAAATATTGTAAACCATCCATTGAGTTTTCTTAGCTTTAACTGTAAGACTATTATTTGATACCTTTCTTAGGACATTGTCCATGGCGTCCACATAACTGCGTCGTCAGCATATAATGTAATATCAAATTCTGCAACTTTTGTTAACGAATTTATGTATATTGAAAAGAGTACTGGGCCCATTACAGACCCTGGGGAACACCATATGTAATTTTCCTTGAGTTAGAAATTTTGTCGTTTAACAAATAGAAAACAGCGAACAATAGCAAATAATTTGAGAAAAATTTTAAAGTTTTTTCACTTAGTCCTAAAGCTGATAATTTCCTATTTAAGATTAAGTGTGAGACTGTCAAAAGCTTTTTTATAATCGAGATATAGGCAATAGGTAGGTTGGTTAGAAATTATATTATTAATGATAGTATGTAGGTGTTCCCCAATTGCTGTCTGTGTGATCGGTAACCGTGTTGGTTTGGACAGAGTAGGCTATTATTTTTCATATTTTTCATATATAAGCTTATATTTTAAGTTTACTGAAACAAAATAAGGATATAACCCCAGGGTGAAGACTCCAGGATCTAGATATAAACCTATCTCTTATAGATTATATTCTATTGGATTTGAATATGCAATAAAATAGCCTTACCTTTTTATTTTCTCACTGTAATGTGGATCGATATTATCTGGCATAGATTGGTTTAATGCTTTAAGATTCATTCTTAATAACACATTTAGCCACTGTGTTGATCCCGCTTTTGGCAGCATGCAATACACAACCTTATTCATGTTATCAACAATGATATTCCCTCCATATGCATTGTCTGTCCTACTTTGGCCACGTCTGCAGGACTCTGATAGAACCTGTTTCCTATAAGTTTGTCTATCCTCTATTGTGGTCCCTTCATTAACTGTAAGCCATGGTGCCGTGTCCTTCTTTAAGTTGGCTCATATCCAAAATAGCATTTGTTGTACGTTGACACTGAAAAACATATGAATAGCGGTGCCATTGCAGTTTAAGAGTGGAAGATAATAGTGGAATATACATTATTATAGCATAATTTCAACAAGGTTAAGGCAATGTAATAATATGTGCCAGTGGTAGAGTTTTTGTGATGAGATATCTTAAATCCCATCATATTAACTTCATCTTCTATTTCAAATCATGTAAGGTCGAGTGAAGGGAATGTTGATCATGTTTATCACGTTTGGGGTGTCTGACCTTATTCCCAGATGACTGAATCTGTCCTTATTCCTAGTGATTCAAAAAGCACTGTAGTAGTCCTGTCATCCTTGTCATTTCATTATTAATATTTCCTGAATCTGATATTCCACTAGTGTATGGAGCTCATCAAAAAATTAGATTCCCAATGCCCCAACAATAAGGTTAATTGATCTACTTACCCAGTGAGAATAGAATCACCCAAAGCAGGCACACTGATACAAACACACATAGGCTCCTCTGGTTACTCATTTTTTACGACTGATTCCGTTTTATAAAACATTGGCCATGCACCTCACTGAAAGAAATAGACATGTTTTGAGATCAGCAAATATCAAATACTCAAAAGATGTGTTCATGTGTTCACAAATGATGTTACCTACTAGCTATAATCAGTGTTGCAGCAGTTAGTCATTAGGCCTTTTCATTAATGGGGACAACAGTAATGCCAGCTATTAGGTGAATAATCAATAATATAGTTAGTTTGTGCCCAAGCAAGAGTGCCTATGGACAGGTATATGTTTCTTCTCTGGTGGTAGTGGTGAAGGGTAAAACTGGATGGATTGGAAGTGTGTTAGGCTAGAAGTGGACACTTGCCCAGTGGGAATCAACATAGATACCTGGTTTTCAATGTTGATTTATTTTAACTCAATCGTGTGCCTACTGCCTAGAGCTAGACAGGAAATATGCTTCAGAATGGCTAGAGGAATTATGCTTCTGAATGTATTCAGTTGGCTGTTGGTTAGTGGCATTGATTGATTCGCATCATAGTCATCAGTGGAGGCCTTTCAAGGGCAGTCATAGTGCTCACATCTATTGAGTCGAAGCATGGTAGATATTCCACACAGCTTCTACTGAAGCAAAGTTTCATCCTATGCTATATGAACACAGTAGGGCTATGGTATCATGAAAGCTATGCATGTATGTACATTACCCTGCATGTGATACCGTTCAATATAGAAGGACAAAATGCAGCAAGACCAACATCTAAAAAGTGAGTTTGTGACCTGGGGCCCATAATTTTGACAACGTTTCGACAACGTTCCGCCCACCCCCCCTAAAATATGCGCCCCCGAACGCACCCAACCCGACAGGTAATCAAAACCGACACACATTGCATAACATGCAGCGCCAACCGCCGCGGGGAGCTAGGGGCGGGAGAGGGGGAGGGGGGAGGGGGGGGGGGTAGAGGGGCCTGGGCGGGCGGCAGGGGCTTCTACTGGACACCACCACCACAGCCTGCACCACCGCAGCCACCACCCCAACCGCCGCCCCGGCATACCTTGATCCCGACAAAGGACGGACAGAGGGCGCCACCAACCTTAGCTGCTGCTGGCGCCACTCCCGCCACAAATACCACCCCGGCACTCACACAAAGGAATCCACAGAAGGAGGGACTTAGAGGAGCCTCCGCCCAGCCACAATACACCAAGGACTACCCCCATTTGGGACAGCAGGGCACACAGAAGAAGCCCCCACTGCAAGGAGGACTAGGTAAGCGTCAACCACAATGTAAGCAGATGAAAACTCCTGCTGGTATAGTTTTCCAGGGCGCAGGGTCCCCTCTTAGCAACATGTATCTGACCAAAATTACGCATGAGGGAATCATATATCGCTCCAGTGAGCATATGTACCAAACATACAAATTAAAAGCACTCGGTTTTGAAGCTGCTTCACTGAAAATAAATGATTGTCAGAATGGTTTTGACGCCAAAGCCGCCGGTGACTCATATGACAGACACCTGACGGCCGAGTGGCTGAACACAGGTAGATATGATACCATGTATATGGCATGCGGCCTCAAATTCAGACAATGCAAGAAATCCAGACAGGCACTACTTGAGACCGGAAATGAGGTCATCATAGAGGGAACTAAAGACGAATTTTTTGGGGGGGGGCTAGATATGATACCCCGGCAAAATACCTCCAGGGCTGTATAGACGGCCCCAACAACCTGGGCAAAATCCTCCAGAGATTAAGAGAGGAAATCCGAATCGAGGCGCCACCTGGTAGGGGCAACGGGGACATGTCTGACTCCGACCCGGGTTCTGAAAATGAAGGGGAGACAGATAACATTACTCCCACCCCCCCACACGTAGGCCTGAATGTTCAAAATGCTCAAAATGTTCAGATGCTAAGCTATGTTCCACTTCCAGCGCTGAAGAAGCCAGACACTGTCACCACAGAACAGCAGACCGAGGATCTCCCCGAGGCCACACCAGAAGCGGACCCAGGGCCCCGGCAACAGCAACAACAGCAACAGCAACAGCAGCAACAACAACAGCAACAGCAACAGCCTCCTGACCCTACAGCACCCGCTACTGACTTGACTGCAACTTAAAAGTGAGTTCAATACAACATTATGGCGAACCAACACAATCCCCATTACTACCATAATCTTCATTACCATAATGGAATACCCACCCCAGCACAGGCTCTGATGGATCCCAGACCTCCCAGACTACTTCTAATAGGTGATTCCAGATTGGCCAAAATGCAGCATATTCCTAACTATATACCGGACATGCAACCAGTTAGTGTCCACTCGGGCACCACCACTAGCAGTATCAAGCACTTCCTGGAGGAAGAACTCCTTCTATATCCACCAAGCGCAGTATATTTAAACATAGGTGTAAATAACATCACAGTTAAAAACCCTATTACCAGGAAGCTCCATCTCATTACTGACGTCATTGAAGATGCCGTCCTTGACATCTCAAATGAACTCTCTGACCTAGTACATTATACCATAGGCGCATCTTATAGGCCTAATCTACGGGTAATACTCCTCCCGGTGTATGGGGTCAACCTGTCTCACACCAATCAGCAATGGGTATCGCCCGCCACACAATACTCCATGAGTTACACCGCCATCGGTGTGACACAATCAGTTATGGCATACAACAACAGCATTAATGCCCACACACCAAGGTACCACAGCTTATTCCACCACTGCCACGGTTACAACCGATATTCACAGTCATACAAACACCTGTATGATGGGTTACACCCTGATGACTGGGTAGCGCCCAAGATAGCTCATGTCATTGCTAGCACCATTACGCGCAACAGACACCTTGGCATCCATCCTTAATAAGCACATGGCGACATTTAATGACAGACATTTCGACAAATCAAATTAACTTGATCACAATCTCTGCTACATGCCATCTGCCTATTTTCTATTTTTCTAGTATTAAATTCCAATTTGATAATCAAAGCAGCCCCCATTAAGGGGCTTCCTCTACCTGGCAAATTGTTACTGACGATAGACAGTTCCCATTTATTTAATATACATCTATCTTATATCTTAATAATCAAAACCCCCTCAATAATGGAACTTATTTATATGCACGCTTGCAAACACATGTTCCCATTTTTCCTCATACAGCTACCGCTGCCTCTTACTGTGAAATGTATCTAATTCATATACTATGGTTGATGTAATATTGTAAATTTTATAATTTTGTATTTTTGTAACATGATGGCATTACGATAAAGGTGACACGACGATGGTGTCACTGATGGGGAAGGCGTCACAAGACCCACTCATATAAGAGACACGCTGTTACTAGATCACGTCAGACAGAGGTTGGCGTCACCAGACCCACTCGCGCTCAAAAAACATATATTAACATTAATATAATTTGCCACATACTGACTATTCTTAAGTCACAGAACATTATAGTATAAGCACTATTCATTCAATGTCCGTGGGACCCGCACCACATGGAATCACAAAACATTTGGCTACCATTAAATATCTTGTGATTTCGCGGTATGTTTTGTGTGTTTTAATGCATGTTTTTTTCATAATATTTTACAGAATAGGAGAGCTGTCACCCATTTATTCTCATTTCAAAGTACCACAACTCACTCAGGTCGCCCTTTTATGTTGTGTTGCACCTTTACAGCACCAATTTCACACAACTGGGTAAAGTCGTCTGATGGTGGGTTCACTCTACTGGCGTCCACTGCCCGCTCCCAGCCCTAGCTCATGCTACGACTGGGAGCTAGCACACATTATAGCACCTTGCACATTCTTGTACATAAACTGTATTAAATGTTATACTACCCAAACTCAAACATATGTAGCTGTAATCTATGTGACAATACACACAAGAGCACCCAATAGCGGGGGTGACCTAATGGGAAACACAAACCACCGTCGTCATGGGTTTTTTGAGGTAGATGAAATTTCGCAGCTTAAAGGAGTAAAGTTGGTCGGCTTAAATATTAGGAGCATCAAAGCTAAAGGCAGGTTAACTGCCCTTAATGAACATTTATCTGATTTTGATTTTATTTGTATTTGTGAAAGTTGGCTTTGTGACACTGACTGTGATAACCAATACACTGTACATGACCATGTTAGTTTCAGACAGGACCGCTGTGCCAATGCAGGGGGCCTCGTCACATATGTTAATAATAATTTCTCTCCGTTTACCACTGTTAGACATGACCTAAATGTACTAAATGAGGACACTGAGATCCTAGTCACTACAACTAGGAAACCTGACAATAGAATAAGGACAATTATTAATTTTTACAGACCCCCAAACAAGAACTTACTCTCTTTTTTGACGTCATTAGGCAATGTCCTAGCTGACAGATCTTTAAGGAAACATGAAATACATGTGATAGGTGATTGTAATATTGACATGTTACACAGGGGAAGCCGGAAATGTGGTAGGGTCTTTGGGGTTCTCAAGGACCACCACCTGAGGCTCTTACAAACAGGGGTTTCCAGGCTACATCCATTAGGCGCCACTTTCATTGACCACATCTATACTAACAGTTCCACAGTTATGACATTTGGTACTCTGAACCTAACACTATCGGATCACATTCCTACTTTTGTAGTTCTCAAACACACACGCACTGTAAAGATTGTTGAAAAGATCACAAGCAGGGTTTACAAACAGCATGAGCTAATTAAGCTTACAACCCATGTTAATAACCACAATTGGGACCCTTTACATCTCATTGACTCCCCCTCGGAACAATGGGACCACATAGAGGAAGTTATTGTGCGTTACTTAGACGAACACTGCCCCGTCAAGACTTTCATGGTAAGAAAGGACACCCCCAGGTGGTTCCCACCAGACCTACTGGAGGAGTTAAGAAGGAAGAAAGATGCATTCAGAAGGGCTTACAGAAGCCGTGGTTTAGACCTAGCTAGCCTTAATGAGGCTCACAGACTTAGAACTATCACTAACAGGCGAATCCATACCGAATTCTCTCTATAAGTTAAAAACACAGTTGAAAATTGTAAAGATAACCCGAGGAAATTCTGGTCCGTTATTAATAACCTCCTAGGTAATGGCAAATGCAGTAGTACAACGGTGCACCTGAAGGACGAACATGGTGCTGAAATTGAACCTGAAAACACAAGTGACTACATCAATGAGTTTTATGGCAATGTTGGTAAAAAACTGGCAGAGAAATTCAGCCATCTAGATGGTAATATTTCGGCTCAGGACGTACTCCAGAATCCCCTATACACTGAGGGTAATTTTCTATTCAGACAAGTTCTGGTGAGGGATTTACATTTATATATCAAGAAAATTGATAGGAAAAAATCATCTGGTGTAAATTATTCCAATTCTAATGTGCTCAAGGATTATTTACTGTTAATTATCCCTCACTTGAAATGTCTTATTGATAACTGTCTTGACAAAGGGGTCTTTCCCCAGAAATGGGCAAAAGGGACTATAATTCCTATACCCAAAAAAGGGGATCTACAGAACCTTAGCAACTGGCGGCCAATTACACTTCTGCCGCTAATGAGTAAGATTATGGAAAGGGTGGTTCACTCTCAACTAGTGGACTACTTAATGGAAAATAGCTTACTGTCTGACTTTCAGTTTGGCTTCACACCAGGACGCTCTACGGCCGACGCGGTGTATGAACTCACACAAGACATTTACACATCCATTGGTCGGGGAAAGCTTTCCTCATGTCTTTATATAGACATGAGGAAAGCTTTTGACACGGTCCACCATGGAAGGTTATTAGACAAACTGGGAGCCATTGGGGCAAATAGGTCTGTCCTCAGGTGGTTCTCCAGTTACCTCTGTAATAGAGAACATAGTACCTTTGCAAATAAAATCATGTCAACCCCCACTAAAGTAGACTTTGGCGTACCACAGGGGTCGATACTCGGCCCCCTTCTCTTTTCTGTATATATCAATAGCCTCCCCCAGACCGTTGAAAATTCCAAAATAATACTCTATGCCGACGACGCGGTGATGGTCACTGAAGGCAAAAGAGCAGAAGACATCACGCGTATTGGACAACCTGATCTCGACCACATACTATCCTGGTGTGCTGTAAATAGGCTTACGATCAACAATGACAAGACTATGCAGGTTATCTATGGCACCCCCCCCAAAACTAACGGGGTTATGGGGCCTACTTTGCTAATTGGCGGTAAGCATGTTGAGAAGGTGAAATCCTTTTGTTACCTAGGGGTGCACCTGGATGAGCACCTCTCACTTAAACAACACTTTGGTAGTATTAGGAAAAGAGGTAATTACAAGTCAAAACAGTCTCATAGGATCCGGGACTCAATTGATAATGAGACTTCTCTTATTATTTACAAACATTGCATTATGCCTACTCTTGAGTATTGCAGCTTTATGCTAGATAGTGCCTCGTTTTTAGACATAAAAAGCATTCAGACTATACAAAATCGTGGACTGAGGTCGTCGCAGAAAATCAGAAACCCGAGAGACATAGCCACGGAGGAGCTGCATTTACAATGTAGAAGTAAGACTCTAGTCCAGCGTAGAGATGTACAACTGTTATTACATTTGTTCAAATTGTCAAAGGTTGCAAAAAACATAATTGTGTCTGAAAACCCCAGGACAAGGGCTGACAATAAAGTACGATTTAAATTTGTCAAATCCAAGTTGCAAGTGGTAAAAAAATCACCCCTTGCGAGAGGTCTTATCCTTTGGAACTCATTAGATAAACAAACTCAATTGTTAAATACACGCAGCAAGTTTAAATCAGCAATAATTAACAAGGATTTCACCGCTGTCAAATTAAGACACGTCGCTATGAGATGAGTATAGTGCACCAGCACTACTCCACTCTACTTCCTGTTAATATCAAATCAAATTACTTGTCTTTTGATCCTCCTATTGCATTATTAAATTGACTCATCTCTTTTGATAAGTACAGTGCACAAGCACTGCTATCAATTCGTAAAATTCATAAAATTGTTAAGTAAATAACGCGACAGCATTACTGCCCTAAGTACATTGCACCAGCAATGCTAGTTCATCAAATGGCAGACCGTACAGCCTCGCAGATGACCCAAGAAGACGGGAACAGATGACGAAGGCCACAGTACAGTGCACCAGCATTGCTCAAGTGCCTAATTGACTATCAATATAACCTCACGTATTTCAACTCAATGACGGTCCATTGCACCAGCGATGCCCTCATCTACCCCTATAATATAAACCAATATGCCTCATTTAAACTGTATAAGAGTATACCAACACTCATAAAAGCTCCAAAAATTTAATTTATTTCCTGGGAAATACAACCGTTATACCGCTATCAAAACATAAAATCTCAAAAGCTCTGTATACCAAATCAAGGATTTTTACACAACATATGTACATATTATTATTTCTGTTCTTCAGCTTTTGAAAATCACAGTGAAAGCCGTGACTTAGTCTGAATAAAATCTTGAAATCTTGAAATCTTGAGGGGGAGGGGGAACCCCTCTGCACTCCTATTATCCCTTTCAGCTGATACCTCCTAAAATGACAAAATAAAACCCTTTTGGCTCGAGCCCACAGAATTTGTAGAATCACACCGCTTTGGTTTTGGTTGGTGATTTACAAAATGCACCAAAAGGCGGACCCAAAAGGTATCCCTTCCCCACTATTGAAGAGATAGAGGGAGTGCTCCCCCCCCTCCCTGCCTAGGACATTCTGTGTGCTGTGTAAAACACCCACTCCAACCCGTCTCTCCTCAGTAGATTGATCGAAGGCATGTTTCCCATTGACATATTTATTGTTTATTTTACCTTTCAATAAATAACAACGTATTTAAAGTTGGGCCTAGCGGAAGCAATGCAGTGTGCATATGCTATGATGATACATTCACTTTTGTATTTGCTATATATTTGCCCTTGTATGTGCCCTTCTCCAGGGCCTTTGCCCTTAACGAACATCCTATGCCCCAATGGGGGCAGCTGGTTGCTTCTAATAGGAGACGAGGAGCAGCACCTGGAGCAGCTCTTTGTCTTGTTCAAACTTCATAACGTTAAGTTCAGTGAGAACATCCTCCTGAATGTCTTTCCAGGCAGGACAGTCAATGCCCTTTGATATAGCCTGTGCCGCTTGTGGTGTGTATGTATCTAGAATTCTGTCTGCTTTATCCAGGGCACCGGCAATTACTGCTTTCTTGTATGCGAATGCCTGTTCTACACTGGAGAAGGTCTCACTGTCCGTGATAATTGTACACCTATAGAAATTACTCAGTGGTGCCAGCTCGCTTTGATAGGCCACATATTGGTCAGTTACCACAGTCTTCGTATTAGCAAGCCTCAGGGCAGGTGGGAGATCATTCAGAGCACTGTGGGTATAAAAGTGTCCCTAGTAGACTGTTGTAGGCAAGCCTTGCAATGGCTGCAATGTCAGCTTTTTGCCTCCTCACCTCATTATTGCTGTCCTCAGACAAGAAGACACTTCCATACAGAGGATGGCCCTTTAAGTTTCCTTTCTGTGCCAAAATTTTGTCTCTCGTATCACCTCTCATTAGGACTGCTACTATGTTCCTATTAGTGTTGAGTTTGAGTTTTGAATATTTTTATTGCACCGACATCTCCTGTTAGGGAGTATTTATAGTGATACAATTTGAAAATTCTGATCCATTTCAATTCGCTCAATGGAGAACATAAATAAATAAATGTTTACAATTCACACCAATATCATGACTTGATTAATTTTAAGAGTATCACTAATTCAGGTGTCTTCACCTGAGCGGCACTATTCTTTAGTGTGTTTATGTTAGAGTGAGGAGGTGATTGGCTGTCTAACCGAGAAATGAATTTTAGTATCACTAAGTCCCTAGTGACTGTTTGAAGCTGTCCAAGCTGGGTTTTCTTTGCTGTTCTGCTGTAAGCTCGTCCCAGGCTGTTTTTCCTCTGTATATGGGTCCGTTTAAATATACGTCACATTTTGGGTTCTGTATTCGCAGCCTGATTTTATCATGACCCCTCAAGTATCTAGGTGCTGTTACTACACGGTCTGGCCTTTTTGAGATTCTGTACATCAGACCCTGTAGATGCTGTTTGCGTCTGTCTGCCAGGGGTTCCGATTCACAGAGTGTCAGTAATTCATCTACATGAATGTCCCGGGTGTCCCAGATTTGTAGACAGATTCTTAGTCCATAGTTGTGTAAACTCTGTAGTGTTAGACTAAGCCTATCGACAAGGTGTGCCTTCTATCTCATACACGTCTGTGCCGGGATCAATGACCTCCAGTCATCCAGACTCGCCATGAATATGACTTTAGTTGTCGAAATGGCGTTAAACATCCATTACTCACTCCAATGACCTCCAGTAGCTGGTACACAACACGCCTGGTCAATTCTTTAGGGGTAAAGGGAATGCCTTCTATAATGAGGTTTCTCCTGCGGGTACTATGGTCAACAACGCTGATTAGGGAGAAATTTTCCCGTATGTCACACCTATTTACCCATACTTGTCGTTCATTTTCGGCCAGTTTCTTCTCCAGGGTTCTGTTAGCCAGGAGCAGTTTGGCGTTACTCCCTTTTTAATCCTTAATCTTATCCTGGCTAAATTCCAGCGATTGTTTAATGCCAGCCGAGTCGGTTATCAAATAGTCCAGTACCTGTCGCCATGTTGACCAGGTGTACCACCGGCGTCCAGACCTTCTCGTAGTAGGGGTAACAATATTCCCGTCGTATTAGGTCATAAAATCAGATATGGCATGATATATCTCTTGTATAGGTGCTCTGTACCTTTACTGACAAACTTGTCGCTGGAAAATTCCTCTAACTTATCTTTAACTCTCCTTATTTGCGAAAATTCACATAGCGCGCTGTCCCTCGGTGTTTACACTAGTGTGGCCGCCATAACTTGAATATATAATATATGATAATATCATCTTGGAAAAAGAAAATGGAGAGTTTGCATTACAGTTTAATACATCAGCGTTACATACATGATAGCGGGAGGGGGGGTGAGAAAGATAATACAAAACCAGTATACAAAGAATGAAACAGTATTCATAGCATGGTAAGTATAGTGCGGTATGTTTCAGGTTCTAAAGAAAGGCTGGTGGTATCATGGTGTCGTATTTTCTGTGAAAGACTAAACTAGATTTTAATAAAGGGCCACTATTGTATAAGTGCCCAGGGTAAACGCCCCTCAATAGTTATATATCACGGTATGGTATATAAAGCATGTTTTGCTACAGCGGATATTGGCAATAATATATAAAAAAAAATGTGGTGGCATTACTAAACATTTCTCTATTTTCATGATAACATTTTATCACTATATATAATGATACAATACGGCACATCAACACAATTGCTAAATTCAAAAAGAAATAATGACTTACCAGTGCAATCGGCAAGCACAGCAATCCTCCTGTTTTTCTCCTCATCCTCCTGGTATTCATAAGTCCTGTCTTGCGTCTTGTCATCCATGCTTACACTTGATTATCTTAACATGCAATGGCATGTCCTTGCCGTAGATTGGGATTTCCCTCCATCCCCGTAAATGGGTTATGGTAATCCTATAGTTGACATTGAACGGGGCTGCACAAATACACACCAGTGACTTCTTTCCATACTCATTGCCAACGTTCATTCTGACTTCTGCGTAAAATCGTTTTAGCAGAAGGCACAGCTGGTCTTCAGGGAGCAATTCGAAGGCCACAGGCTCTTTCATTTCCACGAGCCATTCTGTAAAAAAAAAAAATAATAATAATAATATTAAAATAATATATTAGGGAAACTTCGAAAACACTGATCTTAACAAAATTATTTCACCCATAAGGAAATACGGGACACCTTTGCAACTGCATTTGATGGAAAGGTAATGAGAGCTTTCAGGGAAAAATTATTACAAGTCAAAAAAAATGGTGCCACATGACCTTAATGGCCGCCAAAACTAGGTCATTTGACAGAATTGCCCAACTTTAGCCACCAGTGGTGCCACCTGTGAACTATTCCAAGGAACAAGCACCATACCTTGACAAGCCCCACATCTATCTTAGTTACTAGCATCAAGATTAGGCTGCTAGGGGTACAATTCTAATTTTGACAATTTTTTGATTATATAAAGTTTTGTTAATTTCCATCGATTCATGTCCTATTTCCGAGCCTCAGTGCATCAAGACATAACGCAAGAGGTATGGTTTGATAATTCTTTTCTGATCTCTAGTATGAGTAGCACCTATGTTATGACATATGGACCTGTGACCCTGAGCTTTTCCATGGTAGTCCTTTGAAAATGGCTAGAATTGAGGTTTTTCTTACCAGATCAGACACCCCGCCCCGAACGAGCCCAGGTAGAAAAATACTGTAGTAAAAATACAGTATTTACTGTAGTATACTATAGTAAATTTACTATAGTGTTTTTGTCCACTATAGTATCTACTATAGTATACCATGATATATTTACTGTAGTAAAATACAGTCTTTACTGTGGTATACTATAATATTCTATAATCTACTATAGTATTGACTATGGTATACTAGAGTACATTTACTATAGTGTTTTCGTCTATTACAGCATCTACTATTGTGAACAATAGTATATTTAGTAGAGTAAACTACAGTTGTACTGTGGTATACTGTAATATGCTGTAGTTTACTACAATATTTACTATAGTGTTCTATGGTAAATTTACTATAGTGTTTTCGTCTACTATAGTAAATGTAGTATGCCAGGGACTATAATGTAATATTCAAATTTATTCATCATCTCCTTTGTGGTGACTTCTCTGTAGACTGGGGTGCCCCCTGGAGGCTCCCCCGGCCCCCTGGAGGCTCCCCCGGCCCCCTGGAGGCTCCTCCCCGGCCCCTGCACTCCCTGAACAACCTGAAAAAAACATGTGAACTTGTAAATAAATAAACTTTAAAAATCTCAAATCTATAGAATATTACAAATCATACATGTATAGATGTGAAAATACCTATAGATTTCATTAATGAGCTTTATTTTGACCAATTATGAGTTGCAGGTGCAATGTTATATTAACAATCTACCCTATATATCATATGTATATGTTATGTGTATTATAACTAATCATAATCGGGGGTGGGGAGCTAGCTCAGAGGTAGAGCGTTCGTCTGGCACTCACAAGAACGTGGGTTCGAGACTCAGCAGCGCCCTGCTGATTGAGCTGCTACCTTCCCCCTGCTGTGGTAGACTTACAGCATATCAAAGGCCTGTCCATCTCACACTGTGCCTATATAGTGTGGGATGTAAAAGAACCATTGTCTCGGTAAAAGTGTAGGGACATGCTTTCTATCTTCAGTCACCTCATAGATTTGATCACCATCACCGCCCTTGAAATGACCATAGCTGTTAATTAGGGCGTAAAGCAACCCAACAACCAACCAACCAACTAATCATAATCAGATGATATTACACCATTCATGAAATTATTAGGATTTAAATAGTACTATTCTTATTTCCAGCAGTATCCTTATTACATGTATACATATCAAACAGACTATTCCTATACACTTACCTTGGGTATTCATACATGTAGGTATGTGTACATGTTGTCAGTCTGCTGCCTTGTGGACCACTGGTGACCCTGTTTAAAAATAACCCTCATCTCACACCTCTGACTAAGGCTTGCTGTATTGGGGCAGGGCTATTATTTTAGGGGCCTATTGTTTCATAGGTCGCACCTGCCAGGTAGGGGAAGGTGCGAGCATAGGGGGGGGCTGAGTGTTACTCAACTGAGATATGAAAAAAAATTAATTAGTATAAAACAGTTGTCAATGACATTACAATCGAGTCTCATACATTGTCAGCATTATAGACATATTTTTACTTTTTCCCTGTGATGATTAGAATGCTTTATCATTATAATTTTGAATTAACATCTAGTGTAATATATGCGGGAAATATTACAGTAAATTATAGTAGTAATCACCATAGTATACACTCCAACACTTTACATTCACTATACATGTATGTATATCACCATACATGTATGTATACATACTGATTGACCCTAATTAACTTTAAAAGTAAGCCGAGAGGGAATGAGCTATATAGCCTCGTACAGCCATGGGAGGTGGGGAAGTAGCTGGATAGGTCAGGGAAGTAGCAGGAAAATGATATAATAGACTGTAATAAAATATACTTCAGTTTACAATAGTGTCAAGGTGTGATGTAAATACTATGGTAAACTAAAGTAAAATATACTTCAGTTTACTATAGTGTCAAGGTGTGATGTAAATACTATGGTAAACTAAAGTAAAATATACTTCAGTTTACTATAGTGTCAAGGTGTGATGTAAATACTATGGTAAACTAAAGTAAAATATACTTCAGTTTACTATAGTGTCAAGGTGTGATGTAAATACTATGGTAAACTAAAGTAAAATATACTTCAGTTTACTATAGTGTCAAGGTGTGATGTAAATACTATGGTAAACTAAAGTAAAATATACTTCAGTTTACTATAGTGTCAAGGTGTGATGTAAATACTATGGTAAACTAAAGTAAAATATACTTCAGTTTACTATAGTGTCAAGGTGTGACGGAAAAATACTATAGTAAACTAAAGTAAAATATACTTCAGTTTACTATAGTGTCAAGGTGTGTGGGAAATACTATAGTAAACTATAGTAAAATATATACTAAAGTTTACTATAGTATCAAGGGGTGCGGGATATACTGTAGTAACAAAGTGTAAACTGCAGTAAACTATAGTAATAGATACTATAGTTTACTATAATGTCAAGGTGTTTGGGATATACTACAGTAAACTAGAGTAAAAATGCTATAGTTTACTATAGTGTCAACGTGCCCTGGAAATACTATGATATACTTTAGTTTACTATAGTAAACTACATTAACAAATAATATAGTATAACACAATTTGTGGGTGATAACGCAAAAGATATAGTATACTGTAGTATGCTATAGTAAACTACAGTACAGGATGCACCACTTTACTATAGTATACTACAATATACTACAGTATACTGTAGTATACTACAGTGAACTATAGTATTTACTATAGTACTTTTCTAGCTGGGAGCGAGCCAGAACTAGGAAACTATATGGAATTTTGATTAGAAATTTAGCGGGGACAATATGGATACATTGGGCAATGAGAAGAAAAAATTAACATGGAAATTGGAGATGGTCATCCGGGAAGATCTTTCGATTTTGGTTGAGTTGACGCGGAGTCAGCCTCCTGTATCTTCATGCATCACATGTTGTTGGAAAGCACATTTAAATATCACTATCCGTCTGTATAATTACGAGCCGTATGTCAGAATGAATAAAGAGTAATTTCTAACAACCTATTTTCGAATCTGGAGTTTTTCATAGCTCATGACTACTTTAGAATAGCCAACAGCTACAATATTCTAAAAAAAATCAAAAAGTCTTCTCTTTCCATCCATAACATTTGGAGGAAAACAGATGATTTTTAAGAAACAAACACATCCACATACTTTAAAGAATGCATTTCTGAAGTCTTTGAACAATAAAATTGCTAGCTTCTTTCAGTGTCCAAGCTTTACTATTCTGCTGGACTGATCTCTGCATACATTGAGCCACCTGCTTGTACAAAAGTCAATGTGAAGAGCAAACAATCCTGCATGGATACAGCAGTGATGTAAATACATAAATGGTGAGAGCAAGCTGAACATGATCAGTTATGTTTAATGTCAACATGGGAAACATTAACAACATCAATAAGAGAGCTCAGTTTACAGCAGTCTTCATGAAAGAGGAAACAATGTCTAAATATTTACAGGGGATCTTTGTTGATATACATTGAGGCAATACTGTCACATTCATGAATAAGGAAATTACAGAGGACTGTTAGGCAGCAACCAGCTCAGACAGCTCAACACATAGACTCTAGTACTTCCTAGGATAACAACCCAGTATTTCAAAGCACTGCTATTACATAGGTTTTAAGGCAGCACCAAGCACACGTGGACTCCTTTGGATAAGAACGCATTATAATTCAAGATGTCCATTCAAGGAGAACAGGTGGATCAGGTTATGACATATGAGGAGCAGTATCAGACTTACTTTCAGAGGATCAGATTCTGTGTTTCTTCAACTGGTGTCTTGTGTTGGCCGTTACCTGAGTCTAAACTAAAGAAGGCCTTAGTTATAGCATACAGTGTTATCTCCTTGGTTATTCTCTTTTCATACCCAGTCATTGCATTTTATATTCGGTCAAAGGACATGAATGTTGCTTTGCAATTGTCAACTGTTAATCAAGTTGTAGATGGCATAACATGGTTGTCCTACTTATTGTTGTGGTTTGTTATTCTCTATGTGGTTAAATGCATTAATGATACCATGTTAATGTTAACCACACTTGATAGGTTGGAGAATGCCCTGGAATTTCAGAAATTTCATTTCAGGTTCACTGTATTTCAGGTTGTTTCTTGTTCTGTCCCTCTGATTATGACAGTCGCTTGTATCCTATCTTACCACATAACAATAGGGTGGGAACATGATTTGGCATTCATTGTATTTGATATATGTTATACCTTTGTCACCAAGCACCAGAAATTCATGTATTGTTCAATTGTTTTCTCCCTGAATGTTATATTACATCATGAGCTTCACATTGTTGTTCTTCACTTAGAGGAAGTAGCTGAAAATACTGAAGTACTTATGAGGACAATGCGGCAGAGATTTTTGAAATTATCCGCAATAAGCAACAGATTAGATGATGCTGTCTCTTACATTATCGCAATAGAAGTCTCTTCCTTTATTTTTACCCTCTGTATGGCATTGCTTTTGTCAGTAAATGGTTTATATTCCAGTTATCGGACATTATTCTCCATATTCTATATGACTAGTACCATTCCAGTTATCTTCATTTGCATAAGAACCATACATAAGGTAAGTGTACCAAATCCTCAGTGTAGGCTCCTCAGCTACATGTACTATAGGCAGCCACCTATATATAGGGCCACTGCATAGTCAGTGAAATAAAAGCATGGTATAGAACACATGTTATGATGTTAACTCGTACATGTTTTGAATTTTAGTGTTTTATCATATTTTATATTTATATAGTAGTTATTCGTACTCCAGGTAGATTCCCTGAAGTCTACACTCCTCAAGCTGAGCCTTAGACCCCTTACAACATCGATCTTTCACCAGGTCCGTCATTAATTGGTCAATTGAACATATCTTATTTATTTCTGCAAGATATATAATTTAATTTCAGTCATAGAAACCACTGAATCAAATTTGGCAAAAAAAAAGGTTTGTCTCAGGTCACTGAACCATCCTTATCAAAACAGGGCCGACCCTAATTTTTTTATGCAAATTTTGTAGAACGTTTTTGTTCATACCAGGTTATTATATAGGGGCTTTAAAAAAGGTTTAAAAAGGTTTAAAATAAAGGAAAATCGTCCCTGGACTTTCTTTCCATGTTACCTGAAACAAACCTTTTTTTTTATTTGGCCTTATCCTGGGAAGTACATCATCCCATACTCATTGAACTTGCATACTGGCGTACATACTGCTCAGTAATGATGCCATCTTCACATGGTAAAATGCATTAAAGTAAAATGCATTAAAGTAAAATGCATTAAAGTAAAATGCATTAAAGTAAAATGGTGATTTTCCTTCCATCCTTTGAATTAGTCATCTAATATCATGCCTCCATTTCATCAATTACCCGGTGCTATGGGGGCCTCATTATCTATACTGATCCATACCTCACAGGTTCAGCTCTTCCTACAAACATTACAGATGGAATCATTTGGATTCACTTTTGCAAGGCTCTTTGTTATTGACAAGAACTCATGTCTGACGGTAGGTTGATGTACTTCACTGACTCAAAGCTGTACACATATTTACTGAATCAGGAGAGAAATCAGGCATGGTTGTGTGTAGGAGAGAAAGAAAGTATTTATATATATATAACCATGTTCTCAAGTTCAGTTCTTAAAGGGAATTGCAGAGAACTTTGAG